>JAIUCV010003399.1:0-29425 GCA_026724425.1 Erythrophleum ivorense
TTTTCACTTTGTATTGCGGCCCCCTGACCTTCCGCACATGGCTAAGTTACTCTTGGGAATCTTATTGGGTAACTCAATGCGGTGAGTCTATATGACACTGCGGCAAAAATGACTCTTGGGGCTACTATTTGAAGTCTTATGATTCTCGCCTCGGTGAAATACACTTGCGCTGCAGCGAGGCTAGCTATTGGACACTCCTTAACTAGTTTTCTTGACTTGAGCCGCAGTGGGACATGTTGTGCAGTGATGAGTTTTCTCTCTATCACCCTTTCTGGGCAACATTTCTGCTTTAAACCGCGATGAGGTTCCTCACACCGCGGCTCTCCTCACCTTTAACACACTTTTGGCTGCAACGTAACCCCCCCTGTAACTACATTTCTCAAATTTCGTCCCATGTACTCTAATTCTACCCCTAGAGACACTCTAGGACCACTCTACCTTAATTTGTAGGGTTCTAATAGTTTTCATTCACTTAATTTACCTAACTTATACATCATTACTATTTCAAGACTTAAGTGTTAATTTCTACTTCTCCAACTACCCTATATCAACAAGTTCATAGAGTAATAGTAGCAAGAATTCATGAACTATCAACAATTATCATTCGATACACATTTTGTTAGAGGTTCTATACATCACTAGTTCATATTAGCATCTAATGTATCACATGATTACATTCCCAATAGTAGACCATATCATAAATTCAACAAAGTTCATACATCAGATGTTATAAGTTCATACATCCAATGCCAAGCTAAGATGAGATCTTACTCCTCAATAGATACATCCTAAGTAATCAAAATATAAACACCTACATTTGGCAACATGATTACATGATGATACTATACAAAAAGAATATAAAATTTAGCATCTATTCTATTTAAATCAATTTAAGTGTAGCCTTCCCCACATATGGTTAGAGCTCATAGATTTTCATCCATTTACTTCCCCTTATCGTTACCCGAAGAGCCTTCACCTGAAAGTATAATCCCATGAAATGGGGTGAGATTCAAATCTCAGTAACCAAGACAAATTACATTCATATATTCCAATTTAATTAATATATATGTATGATTTCATATAAGCATAAGAAAATATACCAACCATATCAGTAAATGAAACAATTAGGCTATTTATGATTACTATCCCATACTAACAATCACAATTCCATATGTTAAATGCCAATAATACTGAGAGAGGCCCGCCCAAGGCACCCACTCCCCAATGAGCACAACTAGGGCTCAGTGCATCTGGGGTCTGATCATAACCTAGTACCCGATCGAAGCACATGCACAGGTGGCAGCCGCACCATAGCTCCACCATGGACTCATAAGGTCCAATCACATATAAAAAATAGCCAACCAATTCATTTAGTATCAAAATCATAATCATGCATCAAGTACAAAATTAAAACAAACATATGCATGAAATTAGCATAAACCCCAGTTACCTCACTTGTAGCTAATCCTCTAAGAGCCAATTGAATGCTACTCCAGCTTATGGATACAAAACCAAGCCACTACTATCCCTAATTACAATTTATATTAGCAAATCCATTACTTTAGGAGTTAAGCTATATAGAACTTCTCAGAGACACTTACTCAATCACCAAGAGCCTCTAATTTCAGGTTTTGCCTTCCCTAGACCAGAACCACCAAAATATCACTCTAAACCATAGGAAAATTCGCACAAAATTAAGGCCCATACTATAAATCTACTATAGGGGTTTTAAACCAGTTAGAAATGCGTCAAAATAAAGAGTTTATACTTACCTAATAACACCCTCAGCCCCAACCTATGAAATTTCACCAAGAAAATCCCAAACAACTATATTTCAGATTTTGGGTATGGTGAAAATGCTCCAAATGAAAAACTAATTAGGCCAAAATGAAGAAAAAGAGAAGGGGATTAAGTTATACAACTATTACCTTGGCTGAATCTTGCTCTAGAAGTGGGAAATGATATAAATGTGTCAAGAACCCTAGCCTCCCCTTTTGACCTCCGAATTTCCCTTTTGTTTCTTGTGTTTCTGTAGAATGGGGCTGGCTAAAATGGTTTTTAGGGTTTTAAGATGGGTTCTAAATGGGTTATGGGTTAACCCATCAGCCCAAGGACCTATTGGGCTCCTACTAATTGTTAGGCTGAAATTGTAATTTGCTAGACTAGCTTCAACAATTTAAACTTTTAGTTGGGTTAGGCCAAGTTTTCAAGAGCCCACTTAGTTGAGGTCTGCACAAAAGGTATTGGGCCAATTACAAGGGCTTATATAAGTTAGGTCTTGGGTCTCTATCTTATTAAATCAGATTGGGCCTTCCCTAGGTGCTTTCTCTTATGCCAAGTCTCACATTAAAAGGTTGGGTCTGCACCTAAAATTATTGGGCCTCCATTAGTCCCTAGCCTTAGCCTACTTAATTTAATTTGGGCCTAGATGGGGTTTATAACTAAATTAAATCTCAAAGTCATATTAATAATTTATCTCTCTAAAATTTTTATTGACTTAACTTGCCCAATTATTCTATATTAATTATTCTTAATTAACCAAAATTCATAATTAACACCTTAATTAATTTTAGAGTGTTACATGTACAATTTTATTTATATAATTGCTTTCATACAAAGGAATATAAAAAACATGTCATGTAAATCAGCAAATAAACAAGTTTGACTACTACTGATTACTATCCCATACTAGTAATCACATACACCATGTTAATGGCCAACATAAAGGGAAAGGGGCACAATCACGACGCCAATTCCCTATTGATCACAATCACAGCTCAGTGCATTTCAATGAGTACGATCATAACTTAATGCACTATCATAGCATAATAAACAAGTGGAAGTATGATCATAGCTCTATAGGAGCACACTTAAGGTCCAAACTAGTAAGTAGCCAAACTAATCATTTATTATGGAGAAACATTACATGGAATTAAAACCTTTTGTTACCTCACTTAATTGCCAATTTCCTCAAAAGCTATCAAAAAGTGCCAAAACACTCTAAGGGTCCTAAATAAACCAAAATGCAGCTTTTAGTCAACATTCACAAAAAGGGTCATATGCCTATTTACTTAAATCATAAAATATCTCTTAGAAAACACTTATCTAAGCCTCCAATAGCTTAAATGTATTGAATAGAGCCCCAAAGACTCAAAAACAAAAGTGAGTCACACTAACTCCCTGCATTTTTATGTGTGTATGTAGTCAGATATCAAGATTAGCTTATAAGATGAAATTTAAGCAAGTTTATAGCACAAAATAAAGGCAAACACTTACCTAATAGTCTCATTAACTTTAAGATCTAAAAAATCTTGTAATACACCAAAAAACACATTTCAGACCTATGGTTTGAGTGAATCTCTACCAAATGAAAAACCAATTAGACTAAAATGAGGAGGAAGATGAGAGGATCAACTTTTGTATCACATTCCTTGGCTAAATCCTCCTCTATGTGCGCAAATCGAGGCCAAAATGTTGAAAAACCCTAGGTCACCCTTGTATGTGCATTTTTCTCTTGTGTTTTTTTAATCAAAAAGTACTTCAACTAAATAAAAAGGGGTATTCAACACTAATTGTAGGGTTTTGTAGGAGAATGGTTGACCTAAAGGTATTTTTGTCCAAGTGGATTTACATCTAAGTGTTAGGCCCTGATCTGATAAGTCTAATTGAGTTGGGTCTCCATTAAAAATTTGATTAGCCTCTTACAAATTATTCTTGGCATAATTAAATAATTATGGAACTTTAATTAAATTCAAATCTATAATTAAATTTTTTTTTGCCTAAAAATTATGAAATTATTATTATTTGCCTCAAAAAGCCCAAAATATTATTTTCCTTGAAATTTTTATTTTCCATAATTTTCCAAAATTCTCATAATATTTTTTTTTTAAATTAAATCATTAATTCTTCATGATTCCACTTAATTAATTTTGGGATTTTATAGTGTGCTGTGACATGTTATATGATGCTGTGTTTGCACATTTGAGTTAATTTGATGTAACATGCTTTGTTTAATGTGTTATAGTATTGATGATTCCTAAAGAGGGAATTAGCATAATAGCTCTTCCCTAAGTGAAGTATGTTAATTTATGTTTTAAGAGTTGTGGCCACTGATTGATTAAACAAGTATGTAAATGCTAGTCTTAATATTTCATAAGTTATATTGTATGCACACTTAGTTCCTTATGCTTGGGGTGACTTGATGTATGCCTTGAATATGGAGTATGCTAGTAAGATTCTTCCTAGAATCTCACTCCCCTCTCCATTCCTTAGTAACTAATGCCAGGTAAAGAAAAGTAAAGCACCAAAGGAAATCATAGATGCCCAATTGAGCAGTTAATTACAATAAAATAATAGAATGAGTTATTTAGTTTTATAATGATGTATTCATATTTAAAAGATGTATAAATGAAATCCCAAGTATGATTGTCATGTATTGGAAAGTTAAGTGTACCTTCAAGTTGTACAGTATATTATATGATTAGTATTTAGTATGAATGAACCAGTATTATATCTCATGCTAATTAGATCAAGTTGAAAACTAAATATACTAAATCTTGGCATGAGAAGGCTACTATGTATGAATGACTATAGTTTTCAGTTCTATGTTGGTAACATGAGTTGATATGATATGATTTATTGAAGTTATGTATAAGCAATATAGTCTAATAGTTTATATGATGACAAATTCTAGTTTGAGATAATTATGATATGAGTTGAATGTATTCAATATATAGTAGTCCAGATAACATAAATGGTCATGAATTGTTATAACTATGGGAGGTGTTGTTATGTGGCCCTTTGGGTGGCCCGAATCCTCCAATTATAAGAAGAAACTTTGGTAAAATTTTCTTAGAATTTATATATTTTAGTTTTTGGCTATTTGTTAGTATTCACGATAGTAAGTAAATAAATAAGAAAAAGACATAAAAAAAAATCAAGGCTTAACAACTACAACTTTGGACTTTTTTTTAAAGCATTTTGGGCCAAAATCAATTAGATTTAAAAAAAAAACTTTATGATAATAATTTTTTATGAAGGCCTTTTGATTTTGGGCTTTTCTAGTTTGAGCTTCTTTTTAACCAATTTTGGATGAATTTCTGAACCTTTTAAGGGAAAAAGAAAAGATGCTTAACCTAGACCTTTTAAAGAGAAAGGTGCTAGGCCATTCTGGTTTTAGGCCTATTAGAGAAAATTTTATTTATAATGAATTTGGTTTGGTTTTGTTGGGCAATTTTGGTCAATTTTTGTCTAGACAATTATTGTGCATCAACTTAACAATTGTTGGACACTTTATTTTTCTAGTATTTTGACAAACCATTAGGTTTATTTTTGAATACTTAAGGCAAAATATTTTCTAGATCAATTTTGTTCAAAATTTAGTCAATAATTATTTTCTTCACCATTTATTTGTTTAAAATTATCTAGTGCCATCCAATTTAGTCCCAAAATTTTGGTGAAATTATTTTGGACAATGTTAAGTACATTTTTGGTAATATTTAATAGGCTTTTTTGTCCAAATAAATTAAAAATTTTAATTTATGCCTAATTTTAGATAATAAATATTTAGGTAATAATTATGGCACATATGGGTTAAATTAAAGGAGACTTTTAATTAATTAATTACTCACATTTTTGTGTAGTTGATTAATTGATTAATTGTTTAATAATCATTTTGAAATATTTGTTTATGCATTTATGTTTTGTCATATACAAGCAATTAATTTTAATTAGGATGTCATGTTTGTATAATTTTAGTTTAATTAGAGTTTAGCCATATCATCTTCAAGTATTCTAAAATTGCACATTAGGTGTTAAAATTAAATTTAGAAACCTACCAAGAAAAATAATATCAATTTGTAATTAACATATTTAATATGATAATAATTATCCGATATGTGACAACCCTACCTTCTAATCATTGTAATTATGGTTAAATGTACGATTAATAATTAATTATCAAGGTTTGAGTGGTTACAATCTATCACATAGTGAAAATATAGGAAAAATTTAAACCTTGATGTTAAGGTCATCACCATACCACCACACAAATCAAAATTTTCATAAAAGAAATCCTACTACCATAAGGGGTTTATGATATAATCATTCATCAGTTTCAATACCCAATAACCTTCCACAAGCGTCCCTATGTTGTCTCTTAATTTCACAAATCTCGCTGCGGCGAGTTGGACCTTCGCCGCGGCCAACCTATGTGGCGCCGTGGCGGAAACGTCTTATGGAACTACTGTTCTCGACTCCCATAATTCTCGCCTCGGCGCAATATATCTACATCGTGGTGAGTTTTGCTTCTTTCCAACCCTTATTTTATTCCCTCGACTCGCGCCACGGCAAGACATAATGAGTCGCGGCGAGTTTTGGTTCTGTTACCCTCTTGGGTGATTTTTTTCACTTTGCGCCACGGCAAGATTTCTCAAGCCGCAGCGCTCCTCGCCACTGTCACTCCCTGGGCCAACTTTCTTCCCTTGCGTTGCGACGGGATTGGTTATGCTACGATGCCCTTCGGCTCTGTCTCTCATTTGGCTGCGGCGAAGCCTTCTTAGCTGCGGCGGAACTCCTTCCTATAACTATATTACCCAAATTTCGCCCCCTACACTCCAAACCTCATCTTAGAAACACTCCAGGTCCACCTTCCTTTATTTTATGTGATTCTAATGGTGTTTATCTACCCTATTTACCCATTAATCCATCCATTACCATTGCAAAACTTAAATACTACTTCCTACTTGTCCAACTAGCCCATATCAGCAAATTCATGAATATATAACAGCAAGAACACATGCATTAGCAGCAATTGACATCCCATGCACATTCCATAGATATTCCATTCAACAATAGCTTATGTCCATATCCAAGGCGTCATATGACTACAATTTCCATAGGGTAATCCATATCACAATTTCAACAAAATTACATATATGATACTATAAGTTCATACATTAATATTCAACTATAATGAGACTTAAATCCTTAACGGTTACATTTCAATCAAACAAAATATAAACGCCTACATTTGGCAACATGATTACATGATGATACTATGTAAACTAATAACAAAATTGCATCTACCCTATTCTACTCAGACCAAGTGTAGCTCCTCACACCCGGCCTCAGCTCATGGATGTTCATCCATTTGCTCACCCTTATCCTTACCCGAGGAACCTTCACCTGAAACATTAATCCCATAAAATAGGGTGAGATATAAATCTCAGTAACTAAGGCAATTCCATTATATATCCAGTTTAATTAGCATATATGCATGAATCAAAATCAATATCAAAATCATATCCATCATATCAGAAAATGAAACAATTAGGCTATCATGATTATTATCCCATACAAGCAATCATATTATCACATGTTAAAGGCCATTAACACCAGAAGAGGCTTGTCCACGGCACCTACTCCCTATTGAGCACAACCGGGGCTCAGTGCATCTAGGTTTGATCATAACCTGGTGCTCGATCGAAGCACATGCACGGGTGGCAGCCGCACCACAGCTCCACCATAGACTCATAAGGTCCAATCACAATTCAATAGATAGTCAATCAATTCATTCAATATTTCAAATCATTCATATACAGCAACATATGAAATTAAATCAAATATATACATGGAATTGATATAAACCCGGTTACCTCACTTGTAGACACTTGCAACAGTCACCAATGGTGCAGAAATCCTCCTATAACCATAGCATCATAGAATTACTACTCTAGTTCATCATTAACAGTTACAATCAGTACCCAAAGAATTTAAAGTGCTAATGACTACCTAAGAATCACTTACCCAGCCACTACAAGTCCCAATTTCGGATTAGAGTGTCCTTCACCAGAAAACTCAATATTCCACTCATAATCCTTGGCAAATTCGTACAAAATTAATACCCATTTTATAAATCAGCTATGGGGGTCTCAAATTAACAAATGAAGCATCAAAATGGAGGGTTTAAACTCACCTAATGTTAGCCCTAACCTCAACCTACGAATTTCACCAAGAGAATCCCCAAACACCCACATTTTCAGATTTTTGGTAGGATGAAAATGCTCTAAACGAAAAACTAATCAGGCCAAATTAAAGAGAAAGATGAGGGGATTAAGTTGTATAACTATTACCTTGGCTAAATCTTGCTCTAAATGTGAGAAAATGTAGAATTCTTTCCCCAAACCCTAGCCTCCTCTCCAAGCTCCGAATTTGCTTCTTGAGTTTCAACAAATGAGAAAGTGGCTGGAGTATTAGGGTTTAAGTTAGGTTTTAGTTGGGTCAAATATGGTTCATGGGTTGCTCCAAGGTCCAACTTCATTTGGGCTTCAGAATTTAGCTTATTGGGCCAGTTTTTATACATTGGGTTGCTGAAGTTTAATTAAGTTTGGGCCAAGTTTGAAGAGCTCAAGAATGTGGGTCTGCACAAGGGTTATTAGGCCACTTAGAAGAGTCTATTCAAGGTGGATTTTGGGCCTCCATCACACTAAATTGGGTTGGGTCTGCACCTAACCCATTAGGCCTCCATTAGCCTCTTGTCATGATCTATTAATTTAAGCCTAGATAGGATTTCTATCTCAATTAAATCTCAACCCATATTAATTATTTCTAATTAATCTAATCCGTGATTAACACCTTAATTAATTATGAGGTGTTACACGATAAGAATGTTATCGTACTTTACATGATTAAGTTAGGATAAGATAGTGAATTTTCTTTTTTTTCTTAGTTTGCCTTTAGGGATTAAGATATGAGATATAATTAGCTGGTTTCATCATGTAATACCATATTACTTTGGCTTTTCCTTTTCATGTCTAATGTAACACCCCATAATTAATTAAGGTGTTAATCACGGATTAGATTAATTAGGAATAATTAATATAGGATAATTAGGCAAGTTAAGTGAATGGAGATTTTAGAAAGATAAATTATTAATATGGGTTTGAGATTTAATTGGAAGAGAAATTTCATCTAGGCCTAAATTAATGTAGGAGGTCATGATAAGAGACTAATGGAGGCCCAATAAGTTAGGTGCAGATCCAACTTGATCCAATGTGATGGAAGCCCAATACCCACCTTGTATAGGCTCTTATAATTAGTCTAATAACCCTTGTGCAGACCCAAAACCTTTGGGCTCTTAAAACTTGGTCTAGCCCAATTGGATTTCAGCAACCTAACATCTCAAAATTGGCCCAACCAAAGCCAAAATCTGAAGCCCAAATAGAGTTGGACCTTAGAGCAACCCATGACCCATATTTGACCCAACTTTGACCCAACTAAAACCCTAATGCTTCAACCACCTCTCCATTTGCTGAAACACAAACACCCATCTCAAAATTCGGAGGTCCAAAGGGGAGGCTAGGGTTCTTGGCATAATTCCACATTTTCCCACTTCTAGAGCAAGATTTAGTCAAGGTAACAATTATATAACTTAATCCTCTCATCTTTCTCTTCATTTTGGTCTAATTAGTTTTTCATTTGGAGTATTTTCACCATACCCAAAATTTGAAATGTGGGAATTTGGGGATTTTCTTGATGAAATTCGTAGGTTGGGGCTAGGGCTATAATTAGATAGGTATAAACTCTTCCTTTTGAGGTAATTCTACTAATTTGAGACCCTAATGACTTGATTATAGTGTGGGAGTTAATTATGTACGAATTTGCTTAGGAATTTGGGTGATATATTGAAGTTTCTGGTAGGGGACATACTCAATCCGAATTTAGGGATTTGTGGAGGTTGGGTAAGTATCCTTTAAGTAATTATTAGCATTTTAAATTCTTTGGGTACTTGTTGCTACTGTTAATGATGAATTAGAATAGTAATTCTATGATATTATGATTATAGGGAGATTTTGGTACCATTGGTGGCTGTTGCAATTGTCTACAAGTGAGGTAACCGGGTTTATAAAAATTCCATGCATATATCTGTGTTAATTTCATATTTGCTATACATGAATGATTTGAAATGTTGAATGAATTGATTGGCTATCTATTGTATTATGTTAGACCTTGTGAGTCCATGGTGGAGCTGTGGTGTGGCTGTCAACCGTGCATGTGCTTTGATCGGGCACCGGGTTATGATCAAACCCCAGATGCACTGAGCCCTGGTTGTGCTCAAAGGGGAGTAGGTGCCATGGACGGGCCTCTCCTGGTGTTAATGGCCTTTAACATGTGAAAATACGATTGCTAGTATGGGATGGTAATCGTGATAGCCTAATTGTTTCATTTACTGATATGACTAGTATTTTGGCTGATGCTTACGTGAAATTATGCCTGTATGCTAATTAATATAGAATATATGATGGAATTACCTTGGTTACTGAGATTTATGTCTCACCCTGTTTCATGGGATTAACATTTTAGGTGAAGGTTCTTCGGGTAAGGATAAAGGGAAGCAAGTGGAAGAAAATCTATGAGCTCCGGCATATGGGGAGAAGGCTACACTTGACTTATTTAGTGTAGATACTAAATTTTGTATTCATTATGGTATAGCATCATCATGTATTCATGTTGCCAAGTGTAGGCATTCATATTTTGCTTGGTTAAAATATAACCATTAAGGATTTAGGTCTCATTACAGTTAGATATTAATGTATGAACTTGTAGCATCATATATATAGCTTTATTAAAATTGTGATATGGTTTACCATATGGGAATTGTAGTCATATGATGCATTGGATGTGGACATAAACTATTGATGAATGAAATCTCTTTAGAATGTACATGGCATGTTAATTGTTGCTAATGCATGTGTTCTTGCTGTCATTAATCTATGAATTTGCTGATATGAGATAGTTAGGTAATTAGGATATAGTACCTACATTTTGAATTGGAAATGGAGAGTTAGATGAGTAAATAGGGTAGGAAATTACCATTAGGGTCATATAAAATGAGAGAAAGTGGTCCTAGAGTGTTCCTAAGATGAGAGTTAGAGTGTGTGGGATGAAATTTGGGTGATGTAGTTACAGGAGGGAGTCATGCCGTGGCTAAGAGGGCTTCGCCATGGCTAAATGAGAGACAGAGTAGAAGAGCGCCACGGCACAACGAATCCCGCCGTGGCGCAATGGAAGAAAATTGGCCTGGGGAGTGACAGTAACGAGGAGTGCCGCAGCCTGATGAATCTCACCGCGGCACAAAATGGGAAAAATCGCCCAGGAGGGTGACAGAATGGGAACTCGCCGCGGCGCGAGTCGAGAAAATTAATTAAGGGTTGCACAGTAGCAAAACTTGCCGCGGCGCAAAAGTATTGCCTTGAGGCGAGAGTCGTGAGGTTGAAAACAGTAGTTCCAAGAGGCATTTCGTTGCGATGCCATGTAGGCTGGTCGCAGTGATGGTCCAACTTACCACGGCGCAAAATTTGTCCAATAATTCCAAAGAACAACTTGGCCACGGCGGTGAAAATATAAGCCGTGGCGCAAGTCCCCAAACTCCTACCTTTAGCCTAGAAGCCCCTGTTTCTTCAATGGTAATGGTAGGAAATAATATAGAAACTCTTGTAGGAGGTTATTGTGTTTTGAAACTAATGGACGGATGAATTATAAACCCCTCATGGTAGTATGATTTCTTTTATTCATTTTGTTTTGTTTGTGGTGGTTTAGTGATGACCCTAATATCAAGGTTCAAATTTCCCCATACTTTTGTAATGTGGTAAAATATAATGACCTCAAACCTTTATCATTAATTAATAATCTTGTATTTAACCACAAATACAATGAATAGAAGGTAAGGTTGTCACATCTAAGTTCCATTTCCTTGAAATAGCCAAATTCCTTTAAGAAATTGCATTAAAATAATGGTTTATTTTGTGTTATGTAGGGCTCAAAATTCTCGTTTCACATTCCGTGGGCCACATGAGCTCATCCATATTATTTTCTATTCCAAATACATGCATACAAGTCAGAACCATGCCAAAATGTTCCATTTTGCCCAAGCTTAGGACATCCACACTCAAAATACAAGACCAGTCTCGGGTTCCATGGTTTAAGCTTCTGTCATCAACTTTGAAACTTCATAATTAAATCTAGAATGAAATCAAGTAAATGATAGCTTTTTAGAGTGTTTTGGATGTCAACTATAGGATAAAAATCATTCTAAGCTATGAAAACATCATCTGGACCATGATTAATGATAGAAAAACACTAAAGGTCTAGCTGCCCTGGTTTGCTATCACAAATTACTAATATAAATTCTAAAAATTCATAACTAATTCTAAAAAATTGAAATCAAGTACACTAGCCATTATGGAAAGCTACATATGTTAAAATTATGCTAAAAGTAATTCTAGACCAAAACAAGAACATTTAGCTACTAGAAATCAATGGAATGATACCAAAGGTACTACTTCATTACTAGTACTGACTCTAAATTTCAAAAATTCATATCTCTCTGCTCAGACCTCCACATAAGGTGATCCTAGTGGCTATAGAAAGCTTATTATGTCTAGTTTATGCCTATAAAATTTCATGAGTATTGGATATCATTTGTCTCTCAAATGACATAGGAGAAGAAACTAACTATATTAACAGTAACCATATCAGTTTAACAGCTTTTTAAAAAATTTAAAAATTCATAATTAATTCTCTAGAGCCCTAAATAATCTAGTCTTTAGTTCCCAAATGTCTCTATATGAGATCTATGTGCATGCCAAATTTCAGGAGAAAATTCGTCCATTTGGTCAGTTTGTGATATAGGATTGCAAAACGTCACATTTTGACCTCTTTAGGGGTCACAACTGGTTCCATTTAGCTTCTAACTTTTCTAAGGCCACTTGAGCACATGGAAGAGCATTAAAATAGCCTATTAAACATATCTCAAAGGTCCAAAAATCTAGATCTCACAAATTTAGTCTCTCACTTGATGACATACACATGGAACATACAAGGTTTACTTTGCCATTCAATGTCAAAAATATGCTATTCCCTTCATTTGCTTCCAATTCTCATATATACATCACATATCTATGTAGTTATACATGTTCAAAAGGTTATATATCATACACAACATTGAATTACATCTTATGACAATAGGGTAGTTACAAAAAGAGCAACTAACATATTTCTTTGCTAATCTCTCATCTTCCAACTTGGTGATTCCCATTTCCTTGCTCACTTAGTCCACCTAGACATGTTAGGCAATGGGAAGAAAAGAGTGAGATTCTAAGAATCGTAGTAGCTCTTCACCCTTTCAAACATACATGATGAATGCAAATTTAAGTCTAAAAATGCATGCATGGCTATCTTAAAATTCATAAACATACATGGAACATATTTCACTTTCAAGAAGACATACTTATCACGCATAGGCTTGCCAAGATTATGGTTTAGCCTCACCCATCTTCTTTAGGAATTTTGGACTTGCCTCACCCACTTTCATGAGACTTTTGACTAAGCTTCACTCTTTTTAGAGACTTTTGGCTTTGTCTCATCCAACCTTAGGGACTTTTAGCTCATCATCACCCTCACTAAGGGACTTTTGGCCTCACCACACTCAAGCAAGCCAAACACATTCATAAAAACATCATTCAAGCACATAACAAAGTGTCATAGTACCATAACATATACATACTTGCTAGAAATATTTTTCATGGTTTAAACATACACACACACACACATTCAAAGATAAGAAGACATCCAAAAATGCATGAAAGAAAGGAGAGAGTGCTACTTTGGATCCAATGCCACACACTTTTCTCTTAGTTTATTCCTCTTTCTTTTCTACCAAACCATGATACTTGAAGGCACTAGCTTCTCTTGGCCTAAACACATCAAGTAAGGAAGTTTTAGATCATTGGATTAAACTTTAGCATCACACAATCCATATGGAAGCCTACTTGGTTCCAATACTTCAATATGGTTCCATAAAGCACCTAATGAAGCAAACTTAAGAATTCATGATCTTGTATAACACTATACTATATTAACCCCAACTAGTCTCTGCTTAGACTTGATTCCATATGATTTCTAAAGAAAAAGAGCAAATCGTGGCATTTTCCTACTATATATCGGGGTTTAAACGCTCATAATTTGTCCCGTGGGTCCCGTGAACCCATCAATCATATACTATACTCAAACTCCATTTATACAACTCATACATAGCATAAAACAATCCATGAACCACGGTTATGAAGCCAAAAACCAAAAAATATAATTTCTCAAAGTGGGCCCAAAAGTCAGATTTTTGGCTCTAACTTTGGAAAATCATAACTAATTCTAAAAAAATGAGAATCAAGAAAACCATAGCTTTCTAGAAATATCTGGATGTTAGCTTTACATAAAAATAATTTTGAACCACAATCTCAGCGTTTGGACTAAGTTTGACATCAAAAAAGAGACGGAGGTCCAGTTGTCCCTAGTATTGATATAGCTTACTGTCATGAACTTCAAAACTTCATAACTAATTCCAAAAAAATAAAATTTGGGCAAAATATACCAATTTGGAAAGATACATGCATTAACTAAAGGGAAAAAATAAGTTTAGATTATTTCAGTAGCCTTTGGACCTCAAAAACTAATGGAATAGTAACAAAGGTCAGATGGCTTCCCTGATGCTGACATAGAACTTCAGAAAGTTATTTCTCCCTCTACAGACCTCCAATTGAGGTTATTCTAGTTGTTTTAGGTTACTATGGATGTCTAGATTATTCATATAAAATTTTATGACAATTGGATACCGTTTGGTCCATGAATAACACAGTTTTATTTACAGACTAGTTCTACAGTACTATAACCAAAATTAGAAAAATTCTCCAACTTCAACAATTTGCCAAATATTCCCTACACTTCCAAATATTACCCACTTTATCTTCCTAAGACTCTTTCAACAAGCTCTAGAGGCATGCCAAATTTTATATCAAGAAGAGCTCATTTGGTCATACTTTGATAGAGCTCACAAATTTGACAGTTTTGACACCATAAATGGTTTAAAATGGGGGTAAATGGTCTCCTACATGCTCTAGCACCTCTTGGAAAAGTTTTAAAGTATAAACACAACATATATGAATTGCCCAAGTAATCCAAATCAACACACATCTCAAACTCACCATGTTATGGGTAAAAGTATACTGTTGCATACAAGCCACCAAAGGGCCAAATCTCATATTTTCATTTCTTTGGCTCTATACATAGTTCATACATCATTTATACATATTTCTACACTTGCTTAAATATTTACATCTCAAAAATAATAGATATACATAAGCACTTTAGCTTTCCTATACATCAAACTATGTGTGAATGTGCAAAAGTGTCAAAACAAAGGCCTTCTATGCCTCATGACCTATACTTTTAGGCTCTTGAGCTCCACCTGGATCATATGAGATAGGAGAGGGAAGGGGATGAGATTCATGGAATCTAAATAGCTCATACACTCATTCAAAGAAGTAATCAAGGCATATAAACAAGTCAAAGCATGCAAGTAGGCATCTAACCATTCACAATCATGTAACACATGATTTACATGCCATGAATATCATATCAATGCCAAGAATAAGCTCTAGGGAATTTTGGTCTAACCTCACCTGGTTTTTGGGACTTTTGGATTGGCCTCACCCTTAGTTTAGGGACTTTTGACTTGGCCTCACTCAGTTATGAGACTTTTGGCTTTGTCTCACCCATTTCTAAGGACTTTTGGCTCCACCTCACCCATCTCAAGGACTTTTAGCACTACCTCACCTGAACAATTTTCACAACCCAAAACATAAGCATATTGGTACCAATGCATCAAGGTAACATCGAATGGCATGTCTCACAATACAAGCATATACACAAGCATACAATGACTATTACACATCCAAGAATGTAACAAGAAAGAGTGGAGAGCTACCTTATAAACTAATACAACCCTTCCCTTTCAATTTCTCTTTATCTTTCTCAGTCTCAATACGATAACTAGATAAAGCCGATTCTCTTGAGCCTAAACGCAACAAAGAGCATAAAATTACTCTCTTATAACTCAAATGAACACTCACAAGGCTATGGATTTAAATCCCTGGTTTTTCCCTTTTAAATTTTACTAGCCCTTCTCCTAGTTCTTTTGTATTTCTTAACTTCCCACACTCTAATTCAAGTATTTCTTGCTTGCTTTAGGTCAGACTTCCTTCCTCTCACAAGCTCTTAAGTTGGTAGAACCAACATACTCAAGGAAAGCAAAGAAGAAGAAGTAAAGAAACATGAGTTCTAGCCTTCTTCAAGAGTGTTTTTTCACTCTCCCTCTTCTAAACCAAGCCCAAAACTAAACTAATTCAATAACCAAAATCATAGAAAGAGAGGGCAAAGAAAGAAGAACAAAATTATAAGAAGAAAAGCTATGGAAATCTCAAGCTTACTTACCTTTTCCTTGTTCTTCCTTCCTTTCCTTCGTCTCTCTTTCTCTCTAGCCCTTTTCTCTGTTTTGGATGAAGCTTAGGTCAGTTAGAAGAAAAGGAGAGGACCTGGACAAAATTCTCTTTTTTCAAGCTTTTTCAGACTAACCCTCGCTACAGTGAGCACGTATCAGTCCCAGACCCCTGTTCTCGCTACGGTGCGCACTATTGTGAGGAACCACCTAGTTTTTGTATGAGATACCTAAACTCACTATAGCTAGAAGCATTCTCGCTATAGCGAACAGGCACATTCGCTGTAGCTAGACCATTTCTCGCTATAACGAATAGGTACATTAGCTATAGCTAGGTCATTTCTCGTTATAGCCAGCAGACTTAGAAAAATTTTAGGACTTCGAAAATTTCAGCAATTTTTAGTTGTTACATCTTGACTCCTTTCTTTCTTTTAATCTATGATTCTTGACTCCATTAAAACCCCTTGGAGCCATCACACATTTATTTTAAGGAGCCTAGCAAGGAGTTGCTTCATTATGTTAGATTATGGAACCTATACCTTCATTACACTTTCTAGGCTTTCTAAATTTTTTTCAAGGCTTCTTCTCATACTCTCCTATCATATATGATGCAAAACTAAGTTTGGAAGAAATTAAAACACTCCCTTGGTGCTCCTTCTAGGCTAGGCTGAGGCATGGCTCTTCTTGACACCAAGGAAGTTGTTTTGTTTCCTTTGATGGGAGATGCATGTGGGAGGCTTCCTTGATATCTTAGGGATTCATACCAACTCTTAAACACCTTAAATTATAGCTAGAAACTTTCCTACAAACCAAGGTGCAACTAAAACCCTAAGTTATACATCTTAAAAAATCATGGTTCTTTCTTTTTTTTTTCTTTGCATATTCTTATTTCCCACACCCTAATTCCTAAGATTCATCCTTGGTTTGGTTCAAAATTCAATCCCTCTTGGCTGTCCATATAGTGGCTGAAACATACAAGAAGGAAGACTGATAAATGCCAATTTTAGATATATTAATCCTCCTAAACTTAGGCATTTTGATTATTGAATATGGTTTTTTGCATTTTTATTAGATAATATTTAAGTTTAGTGGCCATTTCTACACTCAAGGAATTTATTTACAAAATTATTGAATTTTAATACATGAATTTCTTTTAAATAATTTTGTGGATATTTCTACTTAATATTTTCCATTCTTTTGTGCAAATTTTAATGGGCAAATGAAAATAAAATAATCCAATTAGGCTTCCAGTGAAATGGATGAAGAACGGCGTCAAGAAGGTAGCCACTTACACATTCTATCCAATCTATCATTCATATTAAACACAAGTAGCACTTGTCACTTTTCCATATCACTTGCTTCATTCACACCATCACACCAACTCACTTATGCATCATCTTCCATTTAGTATATATGTCCATCCACATCACACTTGTTTTTCCTCTTTACTCTTTCACATGTATATTACTTGGTGTTTGCATGTAAGCCTCCCTTCACACATGTAAGTAGCTTTTTCATTCATATTGATGCATATGTGAACAGTAGATTCATCAACATGTTAAAGGAGCTACTCTTCCACGTTTTATATTCATTAAAACATTAGTCCATCATCCATGCATTCATTCCACTCCTTATTCTCTCCATTTTCTCATGTCCAATAGCTCCAAACACAATACATTCACTCACTTCTTAGGTTTCATGCACGTGGAACCACACTCACACATACACAGTGCTACAGCTTCTCCCACGTCCCAGTCATCCATGCTATACACTTCACTTATCATCCTCGTTTCCAACATTAACACACACAAAGGCCGCAAGCTAGAAAGAGGTGAGGCAGCATGAGCTTCTAGCACATGCATGACTCACTTGAATACACTCTACATTGCAGACTTACACTTTCATCCACATTTAACACACTTACAAGTCTGGTGGTGGTGAAAAGAGAGCACGTGAACAAAGCTGCATACTAACATATGAATAGACTTGAGAACATGTAGCAGAATAGAGATGAGCCATGAGTTTGATGGAAAGATGAAGCAGAATAGCTATGGGTTTAAAGCGTGAGAAAGAGGCTGGAATAAATGAAGAAAAAAGTTATATAAAGATACACATAAGCATGAAGTAGTCCCAGTTTTAAAGAGTAAAACGTGAATAGAAATAGAGGTAGGAAGTCACATGACTAAGAGAGAGCATCAAGAGGAAGAAGCAATGGGTTTTGATGAAGATGGGTAGAAAGGAAGCTTAGGCTGAAGCAAAAATGAAGGAGTAGCTCACGTGGAATCAATAAGAAGCCATGGGCTGCACGTGAACAATATAATAATGAAGCTGGGCAGGAGGTTTTAAATGGCAGATGAGCTATGAGTTTGTGAAGATGTTATGGGAGAGGAGAGACTCGTGTTTGGGTGGATAAAGCAAGGAGAATAAGTAACACGAGTCAAGGTCAATCATATACACCTAGTCACATTACACAAAGCCAGCACACACATAAGCCTTTTCTCCACTCTGATCCACATAGCTCTTAACTGCACACCATGAAGACACGTATCAGCTCTTCCTCTATGTAAACAGTAGCTTACACGACGAGAAGTAACAAAGGAAGACTCTCACATGATTAAAAAGAGGATGGGCAGACTGTGGAAGATGATATAGGCTAAAGGAGGCATTAAGAAATGCATGGGATGGGAGAGAAATGAAAGTAAACATGTGAAAAGTATGAAGGTAGCAGAACATATGAAACAATTGATTAAGTGAGGCATGTGAGGAGCATGTGAAGAGAGCACGCCATTACATACTCGGGCAATAGCTAGGAGGGGAATTAATCCATTATTCCATTCATGTAAAAAAAAAAAATGCATTCATCTTTCATCCAAAGAACCATTCTCCTCCACATTGCCATAGCCATTCTCCACCCAATCCTCCATCTCCTTTCATCCAATGAGAGCTTAATTGAAGATTATGGCTAGCTAAGAGGACAACCTTGGAGAAGCTTGAATCTATGGAGTTAATCAAGGGATTTTAGGCTAAGAATTTTATATTACTTTCTCTCTTTCTACATCAATTTTTTTGTTATTTTATGTGTTTGGTTGAGCTTGTAATTGATTGAAATTAATGTAGTTTATAATTAGTGGCTAGTTAGACACTAATTAGGAGATTATTTGAATGATTATTGGATTGAATTAAGTACTGAATTTTCATTTACTAAAATTTTTTATGTGCGCAATCAAGATGTCTAATGAAATACATATGAGAATTGGTGTACTTAATTGTTTGATTTGAGGATTTCTAGTAGTTTGGATAGTTAATTAAACATCCTAGGGTATTAATTCAGAGGCTAATTGATCGATTAATCATTCAAATTTAAGTGTTTATTAATCCTAAAGGCAAAAATTAATGATTTGATATGGAGTTGATGTTTTAATTATATATTAAATTGTTAATCCCTTAAATCTTAAGTGGTAACCCAAGATAACTTGTTATGAACATAAAAAGGAACTCTTAGACCAGAACCAATGGCAATTGAATTAGGATAAGGATATTGGATACCAAGGGACAAATCCAAAACTAGTCATAAGTCTATTATTTGCCTCTTAGCTCATACATTTAGGTAATAATTAGGAACTTTAATTCAATTTCATTTGATTACTTTAATTCAATCAAAACCTCCCTTTAATTTGATAGTTTTAAGATCCTTTTACACTTGGAAAACCCAATTAAATATTGAATTCCATTTCTTAGGGAGACAATCTAGGTTGCACTATATATTGCATATATTTTTCAACCTAATTTATTTTAGAGGTTGTACAACACAACTTTCAAAGACAAGGAAGAGCAAGCATGGAAATAGAAAACTACCTTAGTTTTCTAGTTTTCCTTAGATGCTCTTTCCTTTGCTTTGGTTCCTCCCTTGAATTTTGAACTTCTCTCCTCTAGATAGAGCTCAAAATAGAACCAAACCCATCAATAAAACCATAGAAAGAAAGGTAGAGAGGAGGAGAGTCAAGTTGCTAAAGGAAGGAGTATGAATTTTCATACTTTTCTTACCTTTTTCTTAAATTTTTCCTCTTCTTTTTCTCCTCCCATGGTGCACCCTTCTTAGTATAATTTTCCCCTAGTCTTAGACAGAATTTAGGTTGGATAAAATGAGGGAGAAGGGAAGACGCCACTGAAAGGTCATGCCGCACAACCTCAAAATAAAACTAAGTTAAGAAAGATTTGTAGTTAGTGGTGCAACCTAGATCGTCTCCTTTGGAAATGAAATTCAATGTTTAATTGAGGTTTCTAAGTGTAAAAGAATCCTAGAACTGCCTAATTTAAAAGGGGTTTGATCTAATTAAACTAACTAAAATTAAATTAAAATAAAGTTCCTAGTTACTACCTAAATGTATGAACTAATAAGCAACTAATGAACTTATGACTAGCTTTGGATTCATCCCTTAATATCCACTATCCTTATTCTAATTCAATTGTTAATGTCCTAGTCTAAGAGTTTCTAATTGTGTTAATGGCAAATGATCTTGAATTACCACTCAATATTTAAGAAATTAATAAGTTAATATTAAATTAAAACCTCAACTCTGCATCTAATTATTAACTCTTGTCATTATGATCAATGAACACTTAAATTTGATTAATTAATTAATCAATTAGCCTCTGAATTATCACCCTAGGATGTTTAATTAACCAATTAAACTCCAAGGAATCCTTAAATTAAATAATTAAGCACACAATTTCATTCATACATTTCATCAAACACCTTGACTGCATACATGGGAAATGAAAGGAAAGTGAAAAATCTAGTACTAATATCAACTAATTAAAAAACAAATAGTCTCCTAATTAGTGGCTAACCAGCCACTAATTATAAACTATACCAATCCCAGTTAATTACAAGCTCAACCAAGCAAATAAAATAACAAAAATTGATGTAGAAAGAGAGAAAATAAAATAGGAATTCTTAGCCAAAATCCCTTGCTATTCTCTTTGAATACAAGCTTCAACCAAGGTCCTCCTCCAAGCTAGCCACAATCTTCAAGTAAGCTTTCATTGGATGGAAGGAGATAGAGTGGAAGCGGATTGGAGAAGCCATAGATGAAAGGGCTAGAATGAGGGTGAATGCATGTGAATAGTGAATGAATGGATGGATGATGGAATAGATGCTCTATTGACATGCTAATACTCCTTATTTTTAGCTACTGCCCTAGCCCCTTCTTTAATCCCTCCTCACGTGCTTCATTTTATTCTTCACGTGTGTTACTCTCCAATTCAAACTCATGCAATGAGATGGAGTGTGAGATGCATTGGTTCATGGATGATGAGATGATCGATTACTAGATAAATGGATGGATCCTCTCCTAGGGCTTCCTATTATTCCTTCCCACATGAAAACCTTCTTCTCTTGCCACGAGTTTCCCACGTTAGCCGCTGCATGTGAGTTCACATTGAAAGTCTTCCATTCCATCACATCCTTCCCATGTTCTACTTATGCTTCCTATTATGTGTCTCCCATTTCATGTACTTGATGTAACACCATAATTAACTACCTCATCTCATATCATATCTAGGCTCATTTCTGAGAATTACACAACATTCTCAAAAAATGTCCTTAAAATAATCAATTAAATTGCATTACATCATCTATAAATTTTTCATTTGATGTCCTATGGACCATATGAACTCATCCATCTCATTCTCATATTTAAATACACAAACACAACTTATAAGCATCTCAAGAAGTGGCCTAGAACTTGAGCAAATGAAGTATATACATGAAAATCAAGTGTGCAGCCTCATATTGAATTTTCAGTCTTCTATCATGAACTTTGAAATATCATAATTAATTCCAAAAAAATTGAAATCAAGCACAATATACCATGTTGGAAAGCTATAGATGGCTAAAAATAATTCTAGACCACAACAGGGATGTCTAGTGACTAGAAATTGATAAAATAGTAACAAAGGTCGCTTGTTGATACTAGTACTATCCATGAACTTCAAAAATTAATATCTCCTTGCTCAAATGTCTAATTTGGGTGATCTCAGTGGCCATGGAAAGCTTATCATGTATAGTTTATGTTTGTAAATTTTTATTATCATTGGACATCATTTGTCCCTCAAATGGCACAGCACAAGAAGCTAACCATATGAATAGTGTTTGTATCTATACAACACAAAAATGCCAACTTTGAAAAATCATAATTAATTCCACAGAGCTCCAGATAATCTTGCCTTTGACTTCCCAAAAATCTCTAAATGAGATCTATATGCATGCCAAATTTCATGGGCAAATTCGTTCATTTGGTCAGATTTTGATATTGGGTTGCAATTATGCTCTTTTTGTGTCATATAAAGGGCCCTAAATGGTCTATTTTGGTTTCTATGACAACCATGGCCACTTGAGCATGTGGGAAAGCACCAAAATGGTCTACCAAACATGTTTCAAAGGTTCACAAATGCAGATTCCATAAACTCACTCATCCACCCCAAAGATATACATAAGAGCACATATACTAGTTCTTGCCATTCAATACCTAAAATGTGCTATATCATGCATATGACATTAAATCTCATTTATACATGATAAATTTATATATTTACATATGTTTATGAGGTCATACAACATATACAATAAGGGATTACATCATGTGCCACTCATATGGCTATAAATTGGCATTTTCACATACTTAGTTGTCAAGCTTTCCTCTTCAAGCTTGGTGGCTCGCATTTTTTGGCTCACTTAGTTCACCTAGACATGTTAGACATGTGGGGAAGAAGGAATGAGATTCTAAGAATCCCAATAGTTCTTATCCCTCTCAACCATACATAAAGAATGCAAATTAATGTGTAAAAATGCATGTATGAACGTCATAGAGTACGTAACCATTTAAGAAACATTTTTAACACTTAAGGAGTCACAAAAAACATACATAGGCTTGCCAACTAAGTGGTTTAGCCTCACTCATTATCTTCAAAGATTTTGGACTTGCCTTACCTTTTTTAAATAAAGACTTTGAACTAGGCCTTACTCTTGGGAGACTCTTAGCTTTGTCTCAACCATCCTTTAAGGTTTTTAGCTCATCCTCACCATGGCTAGTGGGGTCTCGACTTCACCACACTCAAGCAAACCAAAGCAAAGTCACATAGTATCATTTGAATGCATAAAACAACATCATGGTACCATGGCATATGAAATCTGTAACACCATACTTATCTAGCTTGCCTTATGCCATTTCAAGGTTTTATTCCATGCATTTTGCAATAAAGCAAGAAAGATAACATTTAAACAATGAACATACTTGCATAATGTCACAGATAAATTTTTTTCTATTGAGTCTTGTAGGCCATAGGGACTCATCCATTTATCCTCATATTTAAATACTCAATTACAACTCATAACAAGCTCAAAAAGTGGCCCGTACCTCGACCAAAGGGAGCAAATACACAAAACATACTAGTGCAGCCTCAAACTGGTTTTTCAGATTCTGTGCCTGAATTTTGAAAAATCATAACTAATTCAAAAAAAAAATCAAATTTAGGCAAACTATACCATTATAGAAAGCTACAGATGTCTACTATATTTAAAAATAAATCTAGTCACAACAAAGGCTTATAGCGACTAACAACTGATGGAACAGTACCAGAGGTCAGCTATCAACCCTAGAACTGATCTCCAAATTCAAAAATTCATATCTCCCTGTATAGAGGTCTAATTGGGGTGATCTCATTGGCCATGAAAAGCGCATCATGTCTAATTTATTCCTGTAAAATTTTATGAGTATTGGATATCATTTGGCCCATGAATCACATAACCTAAATTTCTGACCATATGAAAGTACCTATATCAGTTCAACAAAAAAATGGCAACTTTAGAAATTCATAATTAATTCCACAGATCTCCAAATAATATGATCTTTCACTTACCAAAAATATTTGGATAACATCTACATGTATGCCAAATTTCATGAGCAAATTCGTTCATTTGGTCAAATCTTGACACTAGGTTGCAAAATGATTCAATTTGTGTCTTACAAAGGGTCTAAATGGTCCAATTTGAGCTCCAAGGAAACCATGACCACTTGAGCACGTGGGAATGCACCAAAATGACATTCTAAACTTGTCTCAAAGGTGCACAAACTCATATTTCTCAAACTCACTCTCTCACCCCATGCCATACACAAGATTTCATACACTTTCTCTTGCCATTCAATACACAAAAACTACATTGTCTTTCATTTGGCATCAAACCTCATTCATATATCAAATATATGGGTATTTACACATGTTTAAATGATTTCATAATAATTTCACAATGGGATTACATCATATGCCATGTGTATGGCTACAAAAGAAGCAAAACTAGGCATTTTCATACACTTTAATGTCAATCTCCTTCTTCTAGGCTTGGTGGCTTCCATTACCTTGCTCAATTGCTCCACCTAACATGTTAAGATATTGGAGAGGAGGGGACAAGACTCAAAGAATCCCAATAACTCATCTCCCTTTCAATCACACATAAAGTATGCAATACAAGCCTTGAAAATGCATGCATGGGCATATAGACATATATGATCATTCAAGGAACATTCTGAGCATATGAACAAGTCATACATAGCATATATAGGCTTGCCAAGTGAGTAGATTAGCCTCACCTATTCACTTGTGGATTTTGGACTTGCCTCACCTATTTTCTTTTAGAGGTTTTTGATTCAACCTTACTCTTGGGAGTCAACTTCACTCTTGAAAGACTCTTTACTTTGTCTTAATGAATTTCAAGGGTTCTTGGCTCATCTTCACCATGGCTAGAGGGTTCTTGGCTTCTCTATAATGAGAATTCTTTAGTGACATTTTAGACTACTTAAAATGGGCTTCTAGTTGGCACAGATAGAAAATGTCCATTGAAAGGGTTTTAACTATCTCCCTTTCTAGACATCCAAATGGGGTTCTTGAGTGACATTCTAGACTCCTTAAAATGAGAATTCTAGGCTCAGATGAAAAGAAAAATGGAGCTAGAATGAAGAAACAAAATATAACGAAAAACTTACAAAACGTAATAGTATTTTCATAATTTTGAGCAAATTTTAGATTTCACACAGGAGGGATTTTTAAATGAAAGTTTTGAGTTCTCCAGAGTTCTTAGAGGCCCTAAAAACCATTGAAAGCCCCGAGATAGTTAAAACCCCTTTGGTGGATATTTTCTAACGTTAATGTACAGACTTTGATAGATTCATTCGAGAAGATTTTAGCTCTGATTTGATTGATTCCAAAGGCATTTTACTAAATTAGGAACCTAAATTTTATAACAAAAAAGATGGCTCTCAAAAAGGAGCTAAAACAAATTAGAAATAAAAATGCCAAAAATGAAGGGCAAAACGAGAATGTTTGAAAAGTCATTATTCCTCTACCTATATATATAGGGTGCCCTACTCTCCCATTCACTTAGCCTCATATTCTGCCGTGTGTCTGAAAAAGTGAATGGATAAAGCAGCTCTCGTTCTCCCAGTCCTCCCTCTGCACAGTCCCGAAAAGCCAATGAAGAATGTGACAACCCTAACTTCTAATCATTGTAATTAAGGTTAAATACATGATTAACAACCCTAATCCATGGTTACGTATGATTAAGACTAATTATGTTGTGGAAATATAGGGAAATTTGAACCTTATTTTCATTAGAGTCATCAACCATATAATTATAAACACTTACATACCTCAGGGGAAGCAAACATTCATTTATGAGCCTTGATTATATTACCTATCATTTTAACTCACATTTATCTTTTATCAATGTTTACAAGTCATCCCTTGGGGTTACAATATGGAAAATCAAGATTTCCTAGTCAATATAGGGATTTCAGGACATTCACCGCAGCCAATTCCCCTTGGCTTCACCCCTCGCATCGCTATCGCAGCAGTGAGTTGGACCTTCGTCACGGCCAACCTACATAGCACAGCGACGAAGAAGCCTCCTGGAACTTCCCTCGCTCACCTCTTACTATTGGCCGCGGCCAACACCTACTTTCACTGCGGCCAATTCCTCTCTAGAATGCCTGGCTCATTTTCACAAAAGTTCACCGTGGCCAATTCCTCAATTAGCTACGGCGAATTACCTTTTGGACAACTCCCAATTTAGCCTCTCACATTTCGCCGTGACCAATTTCCTATTCGCCGCAGCTAATTGCTTTCTGGTGCTCTCCCTAGGCAACTTCGCCACTATTGGCCGCAGCTAACCATATTTTGGCCGCGGCCAAATGCCTTCTGATTTTACTACTCTTAAAACTTTGCCTCATACTCTCCATTCTCTATCTAGGGACTCTCTAGGGCCACTCTCCCACTTATTGTAAGGTTTTATTAGCACTTATCTATTGAATTCCCTAGCCATTAGATCATTACGCATCCCACCATTAAAGATGGATTCTCCTACTCATTCATTGGTCTTATATCAACAGATTTACAATTTCTCACAATGGTCATTTAATCATACTTTCATTGAGTATTTCATGCATCAATATATCATAGAATTACATTACTCAAATAGTCAATATATCATAGGTTCACTAGCCAAAATGAATGTCAAGATTCATACATCCATTAACAGCTAATGTAAAGCCTATTACTCATTAGTTACATTCCATGTTAACAAAATACAATCTCTTACACTTGGCAATGTAGATACATGATGATGCTATACAAAAGTTAACAAAATTAGCATCTACTCTATACTACTCAGGCTAAGTGTAACTCCCCACACCCGGCCTCAGCTCATGGATATTCATCCACTTGCTTATCCTTATCCTTACCCGAAGAACCTTCACTTAAAATATTAAGCCCATAAAATGGGGTGAGATATAAATCTCAGTAACTAAGGCAATTCCATCATATATTCGAGTTTAATTAGCATACATGCATAATTTCACATAAGCAACAGCAAAATACTAGTCATATCAGTAAATGAAACAAGTAGGCTATCAAGATTACTATCCCATACTAGCAATCATATTTTCACATGTTAAAGGCCATTAACACCGAGAGAGGCTCGTCCACGACACCTACTCCTCATTGAGCACAACCAGGGCTCAGTGATTCTGGGGTTTGATCATAACCCGATGCCCGATCAAAGTACATGCACGGGTGGCAGCCGCACCACAGCTCCACCATGGATTCACAAAGTCCAATCACAATTCAACAGATAGCCAACCAATCCATTCAAATTATTTATGTATAGAAACATATGAAATTAAATCAGATATATGCATGAAATTTTTATAAACTCGGTTACCTCACTTGTAGACACTTGCAACAGTCACCAATAGTGCAGAAATCCTCCTATAACCATAGCATCATAGAATTACTACTCTAATTCATCATTAACAGTTGCAATCAGTACCCAAAGAATTTAAAATGATAATGACTATCTAAGAATCACTTACCTAACCACTACAAGTCTCAAATTCGGATTAAGTATGTCCCCCACCAGAAACTTTAATATTTAATCCAAATCCTAAGCAAATTCGTAGAAAATTAATACTCATATTATAAATCAACTATGGGGGTCTCAAACTAGCAAAGAAAGCATCAAAATGGAGGGTTTATACTTACCTAATATCAGCCCTAGCCTCAACCTACGAATTTCATCAAGAAAATCCCCAAATACCCACATTTCAGATTTTGGGTATGGTGAAAATACTTCAAATGAAAAACTAATCAGACCAAAATGAAGAGAAAGTTGAGAGGATTAAGTTATATAACTATTACCTTAGCTGATTTTGAGCTTAGAGGTGAGAAATGGTGGATTTAGAACCCTAGCCTCCCCTTTGGACTTCTCAATTCCTCCTTTGTGTTTTAGAAAAATGGGATAGTGGCTGATGCATTTAGGGTTTTAGTTGGATTTAAGTTAGGTCAAATATGGGTCATGAGTTGCTCCAAGGTCTATCTCCATTTGGGCTTCAGATTTTAGCTTGTTGGGCCAACTCTTATGCATTGGGCTGCTGAAATTCTATTAGGCCAGAACAAGTTTTAGGATCTCTATTGGTTTGGGTTTGCACAAGGGTTATTTGGCCAATTATAAGAGCCTACACAAGGTGGATCTTGGGCCTCTATCAGATTGAATTATATTGGGCTTGCACCTAGTTTATTGGGCCTCCGTTAGTCTCTTATCATGACTTCCTACATTAATTTGGGCCTAGATGAAATCTTTCTCTCAATTAAATCCTAAACCCATATTAATAATTTATCTCTCTAAAATCTCCATTCACTTAACTTGCCCGATTATCCCATATTAATTATTCTTAATTAAACTAATCCATGATTAACACCTTAATTAATTATAGGGTGTTACAAAGAAGCGGCCAGAATTTTCTCCTCCAAGTCCATCCTCCTGCACTATCTGAAGGGAAAAGATGTATCAAAAGAAAATGGTGCCAGCCAGTAAGAGGTGTCCTTCCTATAATCCAGTCTGGAAAGCTAAAGAAAAATCCATCCTCAAGCAATGCGTCTTCATCAGTATTTTGGCGTCTCCAGCTTCCATTCCCCACATCGACTTTTCTGCACCAGGGAATAACCAAATGAAAACCTAATAATCTAATTACAAATATGCCATTATCAGAAATTAATAAAAGCAAAAATTATGCTCCAATCTTAACCCTTAATCCACTTTAATTCTTCAATTTATTTGCCCAAAAATTGTGCACAAAATTAATAAATGCTTTAAAGATTGAAAATATTTAACTTATCAAAGAATTATGGCAAATAAAATATTAGTAATTTAAATCCAAAAAAATTCTCCTAATTAATTCAAAATTATATTATTTTCCAAAATTAACCAAAAATTCAAATATTGAATAATAAATCCATTTAAGCTCAAATTAATCATTAAAAACAATAATAAATGTGAATAAAAATATATGAAAATTAGCATTTATCAAAGCTATAAATGAAAAAAATGAGTTTCACGGGATTCTCAGAGGCCCTAAAAACCATAGGAACCCTTAGGATAGTTAAAACCCCTCTGGTATGCAATTTAGGTGATCAGTTGACTAAAATTTTGACTGGATGGTTTAGTAAGGTTTTAAATCCAATTTAGGTGAAATCAAAGGCATTTTA
>JAIUCV010003400.1:0-29425 GCA_026724425.1 Erythrophleum ivorense
TTTAGAAATTCAAAGGAGGAAGCTTTGAATGATAACATTGAGTTTTCTAGAGTTCTTAGAGGCCTTGAAAATCATAGGAATCCTTAGAATGACCAATACCCCTCTTTATACATTTTAGGCCGTCAGTTGACCTGAACATTGATTGGATAATTCGAGATGGCTCTAAAACTCATAAAATTGAAAGTAAATATTTTTAATAAACTAGAGGACCTAAATTTTAATATGGAAAAGATAGTTTTAAAAAAAGAGATAAAATGAACAAAGACGGGGAAAATGAAGTTAGAAGGGCAATATGAGAATTATGGAATTATTGTAAAATGTAACACCATGCATTTTTAGCCTTGCCTCATGTCACCTTTAAGTCTCATACCATGAATTACACTAGAAAGTGGGAAAATAGCATTAAAATATTACATTTCTTTGCGTTGCGCTATATAGAAATCTTTCTCTTAGAGTCCCATGGGCCATATGGACTCATACATTACATTTTCATATTTAATCACATGAATACAACTCATTTCCAACATCAAAAGTGGCCTACATCTCAAGAAACTCGAAGGGAACCTCAAAATATACATATATATATTTTTGGCCAGATATTTCCACTTTTCTATCACAAATTTAAAAAATCATAACTAATTCTAGAAAAATTAAAATCATGAATTATTGGCCATTCCAGAAATCTACAGATGTCTACTTCATATTAAAAATATGTCTAGACCATAACATCCAACATAGAGGACATTTAACAATTAAAATGGTCCAGAGGTCAGGCTATCCACTGGTGCTGTCATTGAATTTTATAGCAAAGTTCAAAAATGTCCAATTAATTCCAAAAAAATCCAATCGATACAAATGATATCAATATAGAAAACTGTGAATGTTAGCTAGAGGGAAAAAATAACTCGAGACTAGCTCTGGTATGTCCAGGCATCAAAAATCAATCAAACAATACCTGAGGTCAGTTAGAGTTCCTGATACTGGATAGAATCTTTAAAAATTCATATCTCCCTCTCTAGACATCCAAATGGGGTGACTCTAGTTGGTACAAGTCACTGGGAATGTTTTTTTTTTTGTATAAGATTTCGTGGCAATTAGACATCATTTGAACCCTATGTGACAGATTTTCATTTTTGGACCAGTATGAACAGTGACATGACCAAAAACCAGAAAATTTTCCAACCTTGAAAAATTATCAAGTATTCTCTAGACCTCTAAAAATTTTGTTCTTTAGCTTCCCAAAAGCCCTCAACAAGTTCTAATTTATGCCAAATATTTCAAGAAGAGCTCATTTGGACCAAAAGTGACATAGGGTTCTAAATTGGTCAATTTTGGCTCTATAAAGGATACCAAAATGTCCAAATGGCTTTCCTTGGGGTTTGGCACTTCTTGGGCAAGTCTAAAAGCATAATTTAGGACTTGTGTAAACTGCGCAAATGGTCTCAACCCTCATGCATCTCTTTTTAGCCATCTCATCCACACTTATACACAATTGCATAATACCCTTAATGAAGCTAGTTTGCCATCATATACCCAAATCACATTCTAAAGGCTACATAACATATTCTCTCATTCATACATGACATATTATCATAATTACATATGTTTATAACATCATAATACATATACATTTATTAATCACATCATTTGCTACTTGTATGGCCTTAAAGTAGCAAAATTCATGTTCTTGGATGTCATACTCTCATCTTCAAGGTGATTGGCTTCCATTACCTTGCTCTCTTGGTCCACTTAGCATGCTAGGACATTGGAGAGGAGGGGATAAGATTCAAGGAATCCCAATAGTACATCTCCCATTCAATCATACATAATGGATGCAAACAAGTCTCATAAATGCATGCATGGCATGTGGACATGTACAATCATTCAAGGAGCATTCTTAGTATTTGAAAAAGTCACACATAGCATACGAAGGCTTGCCAAGCAAGTGGATTGGCCTCACCCAATTTCTTGTGGATATTGGACTTGCCTCACCCATTCTTTAAGAGATTCTTGGACTCAACCATGCTCTTGGGAGCTCACTTTGCTTTGGGGAGACTCTTTACTTTGTCTCAACCAATCTTAAGGGTTCTTGGCTCATCCTCACCATAGCTAAGGGTTCTTGGCCTCACCACACTCATGCAAACCCAAGCATACATCATAACATCATTTAGAAACATAATATGTCATCATGAAATCATGACATATAAAATCATGCTAGCATATTTTTCATAGCTTGAAAATACACATACATACATTCTAAGACAAGCTAAGCATATATCCATGCATGAGAGAAGGTGGAGAGAGCTGCCTTGGATACAATTACACACGTTTTCCCTTGAAGGCAAGCTCCCTTTTTCGGCCACACACACACACAAAAGTGTGGGGATGATTTCTCTTGGCCTAAATACAATTTATGGAAGCCAATTAGGTTCATGGAATTAATTCTAAGGCTACACACTTGCTTGAACTCTAGCTTGATCTATAAATCTCATTATAGTTCCATAATTGCACCTAATGAAGCAACACCCCTCAAATAAATTATAAGCTCCATTCTTTCCTTTCAAATATGATTCTTGACTCCTTTTAAGCCTCTTGGAGTCATCACACAATTAAAACCAAGAGTCTAACTACATGTTGCTCTTTAGGTCATAATATGGAACCTAAAGCACCAATTCACTTTCTATAGGTTCTAAATTTTTTTCAAGGCCTCCCCTAACTTTCATTCATCATATATGACTCAAAATTGGGCTTGGAAAAATTTAAAACTCTCCCTAGTTGTGCTAACCTCTCTTGGCCGAACCTAGGAAGCATTTTGCCCTCCATAGACTTTGCTTTGTTTTCTTGATAGAGGAAACCCATGGGGAGACTTCTAGGGATCTTAGGAGCTCATTTAAACTCTTATTTAGACATAGGAATCAAGGTATCAATCAGATTTTGCAAAGAACATATGAAACCCTAGACTTTGCATCTTGAAAATCCATGGTTTTTTCTTGAATTTCTTTGCATATTCTTACTCTCCTCTCTTAAATTCATGGAATTCACCCTTGGTTCCCCTCAAAATTCCAGCCCTCTAGAATTTATATACATGGGGCAAAATATGGAGAAGAAGAGGGGAGGAGTAGCTACCATGGGATGTAAGATTTACCTTATTTTCTTGCTTTTTCTTGCTTGAATCTTGTGTTCTTTGAGCTCCTCTCTTCAAATACGAATTTCCCCTCAATTTTCTCTTTAAAACAGATTCATATACTTCATTATAATCATAGGAAATAAAGGAGAATAAAGAAGAAGAGGTTTGGAAGAGAAAGAGCATGAAAAACTACTACTTTTTCATACCTTAAGCCTTTGATTTCTCCTTCTCTTTGCCTTCCTCTTGTGAATCACTCTCCCTAGGGTTTTCCTCTAGTTTTGGGTAGAACTTGGTCATGCAACATGAAGGGAGAAGAAGGGTGCATCATATATATAGGTGGGAGGAAGTTACACTTTTCAAAATTTCTATTTTGTCCTTTGTTCTTGAGATTTTTGTTTCTCCTTTGTTTTAGCTCCTTTTTGAGAACCATCTTTTCCATTATTAAATTTAGGTTTCCAATTTAGTAAAATACCTTTGGAATCACTCAAATCGGAGCTAAAACCTTCCCGAATGAATCCATCAAAGTTCAGGCACACCGACATTGAAAAACATCCACCGGAGGGCCTTTAGCTGTCCCACACCTTCCCATGGTTTTTAGGGCCTCTAAGAACCTTGGAGAACTCAAAACTTTCATTTAAAAAGCCCTCCTGTGTGAATTCTAAAATTTGCTCAAGATTACAAAATGCCCTTACGTTTCATAAGTTTTCCATAAGAAATTATTTCTTCATTCTAGCTCCATTTTTCTTTCAATTTGAGCATGGGATTCTCATTTTTTAGGAGTCTAAAATGCTTCCTAAATTTTTGGAACCTTAACTACATCATTTTGGGGGACTTCCTTTTGTATCTGGTGAATTTTGTTCGTTTACGGAGAAATCGTATGTTATGTTTCTCACATTTTCTCTAGTTTTCAAAGAACCAGATGTTACATAAATCACCCCCTTTCCTTCCTTGTTAGCTCATGCCACCTCCTCACATTTAGAACAAACCTAGATTGTTCCAAATTCTGCCTTCCAAGTCGCACAAGAGAGAAGAAGGAGAAGGAGAAAACATGTATCGAACATAATTTCTGTAAAATGACAAAATGAGCCATATAAAAGAAAGTCCTCTGAAATAAGCTAGATTATGTCCCAAAAAATTTGGGTAGAGTTACAAACTCCTAAAAATGATAATTCCAGGCTCAGATGGAAAGAAAAATAGAGCTAGGACAATGAAACAATTTGTGATGAAAATTGATGAAATGTACTGGCATTTTCATAAATAAGTGCAACTTTTGGAAAAACACATAAGAATGCTTTTTTAAATGAAAATTTGAGTTGCCCAAGTTTCTTAGAGGCCCCAAAAATCATGGGAGCCCCAAGACTGGTAAAGCCCCTCCAGTGTATGTTTTCCAATGTCAGTAAGCCTGAACTTTGACGGATTCATTTGGGAAGGTTTTAGCTCCAATTTGAGTGATTCAAAAGGTATTTTAATAAATTAGGACCTAAATTTTATAATGGAAAAGATGGTTCTAAAAAAGGAGCTAAAACGAAGCCAAAACAAAATTGCTATTATGGAAGGACGAAATTGAAATTTTTGAAAAAGCTAGCTTCTTGAATGTTCTATAAGTTTCATGCCTCTTCTCCCACCTTCTTTAGCACAACTTTCTTTGCCCAAAATACAGAAAAAAGAGCAGCTTTCTTGAGGTGCACAAGAGAGGGAGAGTAGGAGGAAGAAAAAGGCAAGGAAGGTAGGTAAATCCATGGAAACTCATGCTCCTTTCTCTTCCAATTTTGTTCCTCTCCTTTCCCTCCTTTCTTTCTATGGTTTATTTGAGATGAATGGTTCTATTTTTGGTCCAAAACTTAGGGGAGGAGTTGGAATTGCTTGAGGAGGAACAAACCAAGAAGAAAGAGCTTTGAAAACACACTTAAATCTAAGGTAAATTCTTGCTTATGTTTCTTTCTTCTCTTGCTTCTTCTTAGTGTGTGTTTCGGCCTCATATAGAACCATATAGGGGGAGGATTTTCCGTCCAAAAATAAGAGAGGAACTAGGGTTTTAGAAGGAAGAGGAATATGGAAAGAAATTCTAAGAAAAACCAATAGAAATTAAGTTAGAAAAGTGTAGGCTTCCTTAGAGTTTTAGTAAATCTAATTTTGTGTGAGTATTTCCTTGAACTCCTAAGACTCTTAGAAAGCCTCTTAAGTGGCTCTCCCATCAAGGAAAAATTGAAACTCCAAGAACCCCATTATTGTCTATAAGTTTGGGCAAGCTAGGATGGATAGGGTAAAGGATGTTTTAATTTGTTCTAGCCTTAGTTTAGGACTCTATATGATGTTAGAAGATGGGAGAAACCATTTGGAAAATTTTAGGAGCCATGGATTGGAAGATGGGACAATGGTGTCCATAATGGTGCTTTGTGAAGCAACTTGATTCTAAGCTTGTGCAAATAATTGTGTGAGGGCTCCAAGGACTTTAAATGAGGCCAAGAGGCCTAGAAATGGAAGCCTAGAGCTTGAATTGTGAAGGTTGCTTTAATAGGCCATTTATGAAACCATTATGCCACTTATGAAACCAAGTATGTGTTCAAGAGTGAGTTTAATGTCTTGGCTTACTTCAAGTGTGTAATTATATGTTATTATGGGTGTTTAGGCCAAGAGAACACTAACCCACCTAGGTGCACTTGTGAGGCCAAAAAGTGGGAGGAATAAGACAAAGGAAAGCTTGCAAAATTCAAGGTAGCTCTCCACCTTAACCTTACATTCTTGAGTGCATATGTATGTCATTGTATGCTTGTGTATGTTCTTGTTACTTGATGATATGCCACTGATGTCTTGACATTACATTAGTACCAATGTGTTTCATTGAATGGCCTTGGTTGTGAAAATTGTAACGCCCAGTACGTTGTACAATCATTAGAACGGGCCGGTTTGAAAAGCAAGTCCCCTGAGATGAGTGATTCAAGGCAAAATAAAATTTGAATAAAATTTTAAATAATAAAAAATAAGGATTTGAGCCTTAAGTTGCCTAAAAACTGGGGTCCAAGTGATTCAAAAAATTTTCTGAAAGGCCAGTGTTATTTTCGTAAATAAGTGTAATTTTGGAAAAACACCTAGGAGGGCTTTTTAAATGGAAATTTTGAGTTGCCCAGGGTTCTCAGAGGCCCCAAAAATCATGGGAAGCCCCGGGACCCAGGAAAGTGCCTCCGGTGTACTCTTTCCAATGTCAGTTGACCAAACTTTGACCAATTCGTTCGGGAAGGTTTTAGCTCAGATTTGAGTGATTCCAAAGGCATTTTATTAAATTGGGAACCTAAATTTTATGATGGAAAAGATGGTTCTTAAAAAGGAGCTAAAACAAAGTCAAAATGAAATTGCCATTATGGAAGGGCAAAATTGGAATTTATAGTTTCTTGAATATTCTAAAGAGTTCCACACTTTTCTCCCTTCTTCTCCTCTTTAATGAGCACGACCCATTCTACCCAAAATACAGAAAATCTTTAGCTCTCTTAGGCACACCAAAGGGAGGAGAAAAAGAGGAAGAAAGCCAAGGAGAAACTAGGTAATTTTATGAAATTTCTTACTCCATCTTCCTCCAATCTTGTTCTGCTCTCTTCCTCCTTTTTTTCTATGGATTTTTGAATGATTTGGTTCTATTTTGACCCAGACCTAAGGGGAGAATTTCTAATTTGCTAAGGAGAAGAGAATGAAGGAGAAAGACACTTGAAAGCTCTCACTTGAACCCTAGGTAATCTTTGCTTTTTGTTGCATCTTCTCTTTCCCCTCCCTTTGTGTGTATTTTAGCCAAGAATAGAACCAAAGGAGGGGAGGATGTTCTATCTAAATACAAGGAGGGAACAAGGGTTTTAGGCCATGGGGAGATGGAATATGGCAAGAAATTCCAAGAAAAACTAATAAAAAATAAGTTAGAAAAGTGTAGTGTTTTCTAGGATTTTGCAAAATCTGATTTTGTGTGAATGTTTCCTTGAGCTTCTAAGACCTTTAGAAAGCCTCCCAAGTGGCTTTCCCATCAAGGAAAAATCACAAAGTCCATGAACCTCCATTATGGTGCATATTTTAGCCAAGTTAGGTTCATTAGGCTAGGGGATGTTTTAATTAGTTCTAGCCTTGGTTTGGGACTTTATATGATGTTAGAAGATGGGAGAAACCATTGGAAAAAATTTAGAAGCCTTAGGTTGGGAGATGAGGCAATGGCTTCCATAATGTAACCTTATGAAGTAACATGGACCTAGGTTTGTGAAAGTGAGTGTGTGATGGCTTCAAGGACCTTAACTGAGGTCAAGAGGTCTAAATATGGCAAGAGAATGGAACCAAGAATGTTAATTATGGTAGTTGCTTCATTAGGTCCTTAATGGAACCATATTGTGACAAATAGAACAAAGTGTAGTCTTAAGAGTGAGTTGGATGTCATAACTTATTCCAAGAGTATAATAAAATGTTGTTTATTGTGAATAGGCCAAGGAAATCCAACCCCACCTCCTTGTGTTTGTGGAACCGAAAAGGAGAAGAAACAAGCAAAGTAAAGCTTGAATTTGCACCAAGGTAGCTCTTCATCTTTTCTTGTTGCATTTTTTATTGCATATGGTGTCATTGTGTGCTTGTGTGTATGTTTATATGTTTGAGACATGCCACTTGATGCTATGTTACTATTTTGGTACCAATATGCTTTCTTGAATGTCTTTGAATGGTGGAAATGGCTTATAAGGGTGAGGTAGTGCCAAAAGTCCCTTAATGTGGGTGAAGAGATGCCAAAAGTCTCATGGCACGGGTGAGACAAAGCCAAAGTCCCTTGGATGGGTGAGGCTAAGTTAAAAGTCCCAAGAACCAAGAGTGAGGCAATCCAAAAGTCCTAGAAATGGGGTGAGGCCAAACCAAAAGTCCCTAGAGCTCATTCTTGTGCTTGACATGAGTTGGTGACACAAAAATATGAAAGATGAATGCTTCATAGATTGATTGATTGCATACTTGTACTATTGACATATTTTATGCCTTGAAAATGTGCTTGAATAGGTGCATGAGCTATTGAGATTCAATGAATCTCACCCCTTCCTTTCTCTCATCTCATATGATCTAGGTGGAGTTCAAGATCCAAAGGATGGAAGCCAAGGAGCTTAAATCTCCATCTCTTGGCAAATCTTTCCATTTTTGATGTACTATGATGTCTAGAATGTCAAAGTAGGTATGTAAATATTATTTTTGAGCCATGATACTTTGAACAAGTATAAAACTATGTAAAGTTAGTGTATGTATCAAGAATAGAGTTTAATGAATAGAATTGTGTATTTTGACTACTTTGGAGCCCACTTGTGTATGTATGTTTATGGAAGTGACATGGTGAATTTGAGTTGCATGAGGGTTCAGACCTTATGAGGGACTTATTTATGCTATATTTATGCTTTCTAAGTTGCTCAAATGTGTGTGAAATAATGGATGGCTCATTTGAACCAAATTTGCCTCTTGTTGAGACCAAAATTGCCATATTCTTGAGCTATGGCAAAGTCTGACCAAATGACCTCTTCTTGACTTGAAATTTTGCATGCAAGTAGATCTTGCCTAGATATTGTTGGGAAGCCAAGGATCAGGTCATTTAGAGGTCTGTGGAATTTTCTATGATTTTTCAAAGTTGGTATCAGAATTTCATATTTGCACCAGTACTGTTCATTTGGTTAGTTGTGAAATTGTGTCATCTGAGGCGCAAACGTGATCCAATAGCTACAAAATTTTATAAGTAGAAACTAGGCATTCACAGTGACTTCATTTGGATGTCTGAGCTAAGAGATATGAATTTTTGAATTTCTGGAACAGTAATAGTAGTGTAGCATGACCTGAGTCACTGTTCCATTAAATTTCAGTGGCTAAACATGCTTTCTCTGGTGTGAGTCTATTTTTACCATAAATTTAACATTCATATCTTTCCAAATTGGTATCATTTTCATGGAATGGATTTTTTTGGAATTAATTGGACATTTCGAAGTTCATAGCAGACACTTGCATCAGTACCAGTAGCTGTCCGAACCTTTATCCCTTTTCACATGTCAAAACGGTTTTTGTGTTATGTTTCATGGCTTGAAATATTTTTGGCATAAATTAGACATGTTTAGCTTTCTAGAATGGCTAAGAATGCATGATTTCAATTTTTTTGGATTTAGTTATGAATTTCTGAAGTTGTGATAGAAAAGCTGAAATTCTGGCCGAAAATAATAGTATGACTTTGATGCTCCCCTTTGAATTCCACGAGTTGTGGGCCAACTTTGGTGATGCAAATGAGTTGTACGGATGTAATTAAATGTGAGAATGTGATGTATGAGCTCATATGGTCCGCGTGACACCGAATGATATTTTCATACGCGACGCAACACGAAATAAGGCATTATTTTAATGCCATTTTCCATTCCCTTTTGTACAATTTATCATGTGAGACTTAGAAATGATAGGAAGCAAGCTAGAAATATATGGTGTTACAAAAATAGCTCATAAGGGTGAGGTGATACTAAAAGTCCCTTAATGAAGGTGAAAGGATGCCAAAAGTCTCATGGCATGGGTGAGACAAGGCCAAAAGTCCCTTGGAAAGGTGAGGCCAAAGGTGTGGCAAATCTAAAAGTCCTTGAAATGGGATGAGGCAAAACCAAAAGTCTTTAGAGCATGTTCTTGGCTTGAATGTGAATGAGTGGCATGGAAATTGTAACCTTGCATACTTTATGGTTGTTAACCTTCCATACATATGCTTTGATGTGTATATGCTATGAATGTGTGTGTGAATGGATGTATGAGCTATTGAGATTCTAAGAATCTCACTCCCCTTCCCTCCATTATCTTGAAATGCCTAGGTGATGTTTAAAAGGCAAGGAGTGCAAGCCAAAGACCTTAAGAAATTGCATTTTGTCTATTATGTAACCTTATTTGTAGTTAGATGTTAAAGTGAGTTTGTAAATGTAAATTTTGAGATTTAAGACCATAAACAATTGTAATATGATGCATAAATCTTGTGTGGACCACATGTGGCATGAAATCAATACAAATGTGGGATTTAGCTTCTTGAATGGCTTATGTATATAGTGTATTCTTAGGTATGGAATGGTCAAATTGAAATGCATGAGGCTTAGGACCACTTGGACAGTTCTTACAAGTTAAATTCATGCTTTTAAACTTGCCTAAGAAGTGCCAAACCATTGGAGAAGCCATTTGGACAAACTTGACACCTTATGAAAGCCAAAATTGACCATATTGTGAGGCTACGTCACTTTCTATCCAAATAAGCTCTTCTTAGTCTAAAGTTTGGCAAGTTTTTAGAGCTTGTTAAGAGCTTTTAGGGAGGTTAAAGTGAGTAATATTTGGAGGTCTACAGAATATTTGGTAAATTTTTGAAATTGACAAAATTTCTGGTTTTGGTCAATTCATTGTTCATCTGATTCAAAATTTGTTCTTATCATTCATGAGCCAAATGATGTCCAATTGATGTGATATTTTACAGGGAGAAACTATACCTTCCCAGTGACTTGTGCCAATTGGAAGAAACTCATTTGGATGTCTAGAGATGGGGATATTCATTTTCGAAGTTGTTGTCTAGTACCAGGCACATAGTCAGACCCGTGGTACTGTTTGATTGATTCTCGAGGTCTGAATACTCTTGGAATGGTCTTGAACTATTTGTTTCCTCTAGTTAACATTTATATCTTTCCAAATTAGTACAAATTTCATGGATTAGATTTTTTTAGAATTAATTATGAATTTCAAAATTTTATATTAAAAATCAGTATCAGTATCGATATCAGAGGGCAGCTAGGCCTTCATACCTTTTCTATTGTCAAAAGTGGTCCAAATGAGATTTGCGTGGCTGGGACTTATTTTTATTGTAAATTTGACATCTAGAGCTTTCTAAAAAGCTATGGTTTGTGTGATTTCAATTTTTCTATATTTAGTTATGATTTTTCAAAGTTGCCCTTGAAATCTGTTACTGTACAACCACGATGAATGAAGAGAATTTTGGGGTTTTTAACCCTTGATCCATGGTTTGTGCTAAGTTTTGAGAATGTTATGACTTGTATGAATGGTAAATAATTAAAGAATGTTGTTCGTGATTTCTTGGGGTCCCAGAGATGCGAAATGAAAAATTTATCCACTACACAATGTAATTTAATTCATTATTTTAATACATTTTCTTGGGATTTCTTTGAAGAATTGAATAATCCCATTTGCACATAAGAGAACCAATGTTAGAAATAATATGGTATTACAAAACAAACCAAGAAAAGGTAAGGATTTTGCCTTTTTTTCATGGTTTTTCATTCATCAAAGTTGTTATTCTCTCCATGCTCTCTTTCTTTATGGTTTTAGTTTTCTAAAAGAAGGATTTTCATTACTGAACTTTAGGAAGAAGAAGATTTGAGAAAACCAATTGTAGCATCAAATTCCTCTCTTGTTAAGCTTTAAGGAAAGGTATGTGTAATATTTGGTTTCTTTGTAAACGTATAAAACTCACTAGATATAAAAGGAAGTTCTTCGAATAGAATGATTTAAGATCAAATAAAATTAGAACAATAATCTAAATCTCAAATAATGAGGATCTAAGGCCAGAGGTGCCCTGAAAATAGAGTCAAAATAACCAGACAAAATTTAATGAAAATGTAGTGGTATTTCTGTAATTTTGGGCTCTTTTAAACAAACTTAAAGGATGGATTTTTAATTGGAAAAAATGAGTTTCTCAAGGTTTTTAGAGGCCCTAAAAACTATAGGAGCCCAAAGAATAGTTAAAACCCTTTCGGTTTATTTTTTAGAACGATGATTGACTCAAACTTTGACCTTTTTGTTCAAGAATATTTTAGATCCAATTTGAGTGATTTCAAAGGTATTTTATAAGTTAAAGAACCTAAATTTTATGATGGAAAAGATAGTTATTGAAAAAGAGTTAAAATTAGCCTTAAAGGAAAGAACAAAAAAAAGAAGACAAAATTAGAATTTTAAAAAGCCTTTAATGAGTCCCCTTGCTATATATTACATGTCCCTCTCCTTCTCCACATTTAACTGATCTTGTTTCTGTCCTAAACTAGAGGAGAGACTAACTGAGTGAGGTACACAAGAAGGGAACAAAGGAGGAAGGGAAAGCTTAGCAAAAAGGTAAGAAAACCTTAGATTTTCATGGTTCTTCCTTCACTAATGTTGTTCCCCTCTTTCTCCTCTTTCTTTCTATGATTTTCATGATTCATATAGGGCTATTTTGGGACTAATTCAGGTAAGAGAAACCATAATTTGAAGGAGAAGCTTGAAGTAATGGAAACAGCTCTTGAAAAGCCTTGAAACAAGGTAACTATCATGGCTTGTCTTACTTCTTCTTAGTTGTTTCTCCCATGACCATTTCGTCCCTTCTAAAGCCCATCCAAGAATCCCCTTGCTATATATTACAGATCCCTCTCCTCCTCTTGATTTAACTGACCTTGTTTCTATCCTAAACTAGAGGAGAGACCAATTGAGTGTAGCACGCACAAGAAGGGAGCAAAGGAGGAAAGGAAAGCTTAATAAAAAGGTAAGAAAACCTTGGATTTTCATGGTTCTTCCTTCACTAATGTTGTTCCCCTCTTTCTCCTCTTCCTTTATATGATTTTCATGATTCGTATGGGGCTATTTTGGGACTCATTCAAAGGAGAGAAACCAGAATTTGAAGGAGAAGCTTGAAGCAATGGAAAGAGCTCTTGAAAAAGTCTTGCAACAAGGTAACTATCATGGTTTGTCTTGCTTCTTCTTAGTTGTTTCTCCCATGACCATTTCGTCCCATATAGAGCCTATCCAAGAGGAGATGAATTCTGACCAAACCAAAGAAGAAACATAAGTGTTGAAGTGTGAGGAGCAAGAATATGCAAAGAAATTCAATTAAGATGCATTAAAAAATAAGTTAGCAAAGTTGGGGATTTTGTTGCACCTTGATGGGTAGGAGACTTTCCAATGATAATTGAGATTGTCTAAGAGTCTGAATGAGTTCTTAAGACACCTAGGAAGTCTCCTATGTGGCAATTCCTTAAAAAGAATGAAGTAAACTCCATAGGTGCACTAAGGATGCTAGTGTCTCAGCCAAGAGAGGTCTGACCATTTAGGGAGTGATTTAAATTGTTCTAAGACTAAAATGAGTCTAAATATGATAGAGGAACATCAAAGGAATTCTTAGAAAAAATTTAAAAGCCTTAGTTTGTGAGATGGAGGTGTATGCTCCATAATGAGACATAAAGAAGCAACTTATAGCTAGGCTCCTTAAAATGAATTTATGATGACTCCAAAGAGTCTAAATAGAGTTAAGAGACTTAGATTGAGGGAGAAAATGGAGCTAAGATCATGAATGCCAATAGTTGCTTCATTATGCCTTCTATGGAGACATATTAGAGCCATATGAGAAAGTAGTATAGCATAGAGTTGTGAGAAGCTTAAGCTTGTTCCAATGAGTGATTCATGTCCCATTTGATATGTTTAGAACAAGAGAATCAAGTGCCACCTAATTCTATGAGCTTGATTGAAAAGGGGAAGACAAGTTCAAGGAAAAGTGTGATGTTCTTGCTTCAAGGTAGCTGTCTAACCTTTCCCACATACATGGTGTGGATGGTTGTTTGTCTTTGAGTGCTTGTGTGTATGTTTGAACCATGAGAAATGTTTCTAGCCATTTCTCACATGTTATGGTACCATTATGTATCTTGAAATGAGTTTATGATTACAAAGTAGCTTGAATGGGTTTGGTTATCCCAAAAGGCCCTTGAGATGAGTGAGAATGAGCTAAAAGTCTCTAAAAATAGGCGAGACAAAGCCAAAAGTCTCAAGAAGAGTGAGGCTAAGTCAAAAATCCTTTGAGAATGGATAAGGCAAATCCAAAAATCTCAAGAAAAGTAAGTGAGGCTAGACCAATGCCCTTAAGAGCCTATATTTGCCATGTATGAGTTTATGTGATGAGGAAAATGATGTTTATATGTTCATGAGTAGCCTAAATTGTTAGAGAGATTGTGCCCTAGGCCTTTAAATTTACTATGAACATTGTCTTGATTTAATAAAAGAGTTTTATTATTATTATATTATTTGCATATTTGCCATGTAATAAGATCCTTGGGTAATTATAATTATCCTAAATGTCCCTAGTCGATCATCATTGTGAGAACAATAATGAACTAAGACTAGTATGATTTTGATTGATGGTCATGAGATGATCACGTATGTAGTTATGAATCAAAGTCATAGGCACTTGTTAGGGACCAACATACTGGACAAACCCGTTGTGAGATAGCTATATGGACTATGTTATAAGCATATATTATCTATAGCCATATCATTGAGCTCTTAGACCTGAGACTACTATAAATTTCTACATGAGGATCATTGTACTTTGACATAATCAAAAGTCACCTTTAATAGAGTGATCATAAAAGTTGTGATTGGATATAATGGGATCTATACAAAGGAAGATGAGTGGTCAAGATAGGATTTGTTCCTCTTGTAAAGAGAGAGATATTTTTGGGCCCCTTGATAAGTAAGACTAAAAAATGCATGGTTGTGCTCAAATGAAAGTAGTTGTATTTATTTTGATAGTCTACTTAAAGATCGAGAAAGCATGGTCAAGCAATGCAAGGATGATGTCTCCATACCTTGTACTTGAACTATATATCATATGGCAAAAGGGACTTGACATGGGCTATAGGATAGGTTGCATCAGATCATAGATCTTCATATAATTTGGGTAGTCATAATGTTTATTAGAGGCCACTTGTGACTTGTGGGCTAAAAGGAATTTTGGGCCTACTGCCAATATTATATGGGCCTACAGGGTCACACACAGGAATGGGCCAATATAAGCTAGAATGTCCAAATTCATTGTACTTAAAAGGCATCTAGATTTAATGAATGCTCAAATTCATTAAACCTAGAAAGGTGTTTAGATTCAATGAATATAGTGTCCACTTTCGATGTATTTGCTTTCTAGATTATTTCTTATTTTAAATAGGAGATCATCCTGCTTTTTTTGTTAGAATAATATATTCTCTCTTGATAAGGTGGCAGACAAATTTAATATATATTAATTTTGAAATTCAAAATCTAATAAGTTTAAATTCTATTTAAACTATAATAAGATATATATTTAATATATTTGAATTAATTTTGAAAATGTTACTTGATAAGTTTAAATTCGATTTAAAATATAATTTCATATTAATTTTGGCTTGGAGACCAAGCAAAACTCTCTTATAAAAAGGGATGTTGGGGTTTCCTATGAGATACAATTTTTAAGCCACAATAGTACACCACCTAAGAGAGAAAGAGAGAGAGAGAGAGAGAGAGAGAGAGAGAGAGAGAGAGAGAGATGACTTTTGCCATACACTTGAGAAGTCGTGTGGTTTTATAGACGAACTTAGAGAAGGACGTTCGTGTAACGTGGTGCTCACACACTATTTGTGTTGGAAATCCCATTTGTGTGGATATCAGTAAAGGACATTGGTTCATGAAGAGCAATGTCTAGAGATCTAAACCTGATTAATTTAAAGGAGAGACAAAGTATTTTTTTTGTACTAGAGGTATAATTCTTCTACCTTACTTCGGTTTAAGTAAATATGATGGATCTATGGGAGGGATTTTTTTGCATGCTCAATTTAATTTTTTTGCTATATGTGTCTACAAATCCCAATATAAATGCCACATATGCATTTTTTGACATATATATGCATCCATTATGTATATTTGAAAGGGTTAAAAGTTATTTAGATTCTTGGAATCTCACTCTTTCTCTCCATATGCCTAATTATGTCTAAGTGAGCCAAATGGACCAAAGAATGGAGGTCAAAGGTCTTGAAGCATAACACTTTGACAAAGGAGTAGAGAAATAGATATTTTTATGGCATATTGATGTCAAGAATTGTATCCATATGATGTATATGAGATGTAACCTCTTAGACAAGTTTAAATGTATGTATTTATTGTAACAACCCTAATGTCTAATCATAGTAGTTAAGCTTAAATACACAATTAATAATTATAAATCAAGGTCTAGAACCATTTCAATTAATCGATTTAAGAAAATATAAGGGAATTTAAACCTTGATGTTATTAGAGTCATTAACCAAATAATCACAACTATTTATGCACATAAATGAATGTAATCCTCAATCAAAAACCTTGCATTCAGTTATCCATTAATTTCAACTTACAAAAACCTCCTAAAAGTGTTTCTAAATCATTCCTTAGCATTACTATAGGAAAAACAAAGGTTTCTGGGCTAAAGTAGGGGTTTGGGAACCTTTGTCGCAATTTGAAACCTTCCCATCATGGCTAAGTTAGCTACTAGAACTTAAAAATCAAGTTTCATATCTTGCACCATGGCAAAATTGCTCTTAGGTTCAACATCTCAAATTTTTGCAAATCTCACCCTGGTGAGCCTATGTGGTGCTGTGGTAGAAACACCCCCTGAAGCTATTGTACAAAGTTTCATAATTTGCACCGCAGCAAAACTAGCTACTAGAATACTCATCACCTAATTCCCTCGACTTATGCCACAGTGAAATATGTTGCACTATGGTGAGGTTGCTCTCTGTTACCTTTCCTGGGCAATAATTTCATTTTTCACCGCGGCGCTCCTCGTTTTTGTTACTCTCCTGGCCCGGGCGAGCCCTTCTTGGCCTATACCACCCAAATTTCGTCCCCTGCACTCCAATTCTCCCTCTAGGAACACTCTAGGACCACTCTCCCTCAATTTGTGAGACGCTAATGGCATTTATCTACTTGATTTATCCAACATATCTAACCTTACCAATTCAAGGCTTAAATGTTGATTTTTACTCCTAAACTATCATGCATCAACAAATCCCATATGATAATGACAAGCAACCAAATTCATATATAACTAATATTATCATTCAAATATAAATCCCAATAGGGTACCATGCATTACTAGTCTAAGTCATCATTAAAGTTATCACATGATTACATTCCCAAATAGTTAACCATATCTTAGCATCAGCTAGGTTCCATGTTAGATATATAAGTTTGTACATCAGATACCAATTCAGCATAAGGTCTAACTCCTCCATAAATACATTCTAGGTTAACAAAACACAAGCTCTTATACTTGGCAATATGATTACATGATGATGCTATACAAAAGAATAACAAAATTAGCATTTACACTAAATTAGCTCAGTCCAAGTGTAGCTTCCCACACCAGGCCTAAACTCATGGATGTTCATCCACTTGCTTTCCTTTATCCTTACTCGAAGGAACCTTCACCTAAAATAGTAAGCCCATGGAACGAGGTGAGATGCAAATCTCAATAACCAAGGCAAATTCCATTCATATGTTCTAATTTAATTAACATATGTGCATAAAATCATAATAAACATCAGAAAATATACTAGTCACATTAGCAAATAAAATAATTAGACTATTAGTGATTACTATCTTATACTAGCAATCACAAATCCACATATTATAGGCCAATAACACTAGGAGAGGCCCATCCATGGCACTTATTCCCTAATGAGCACTACCAGAGTTCAGTGCATTTAGGGTTTAATCATAACTCAGTGCTCAATCGAAACATATGCATAGGTGGCAGCCACACCACAGCTCTACCATGGATTTACAAGGTCCAAACATAATATAACAGATAGCTAACTAATTCATTTAACATTCAAAATCATCACATGTGCAGTAAATATAAAATTAAAATAGATATATGCATGAAATTTAATATGAGCCCTAGTTACCACACTTAATTGAGTCAAGTTTTACAACCAAAAGTATATCTCCAAACTGTAAAAGTTCTATATCTAATCAAAGCATATTCTTAGATGATAATTACAACATATACCAAATTCCACAAGATCCAACCATTATAAGCTACCTAAGAAAACACGTACCCAACTACCAAGAGATTTTAATTTTGGATTTTGTCTTCCCTAAACTAGAAACTTCAAAATATCACCCTACATTATGGATATTTTCGCATAGAAACAGAGTCCATATCATAAGTCAGCTATTGGAGTCTCTAACTAGTAGTAAATGCATTAAAATAAAGAGTTTATACTTACCCAATATCCCTTGTAATGTCTGATTTTCATTAAAACGAAGGAAACAGATACTTTTTCAAAGTAGGCCCTCTGAAATGAATTGGTTAAGATCCAAAAGATTTAAAATAATAATCTAGACATTAAATAATGAATTTAGGAGGCCAAAGGTACTCTAAAACAGAGGCTAAAATAACTAGATAGAAAGTAACGAAATAATAACATAATGTAATGGCATTTTTGTAATTTTAGGCAAATTTAAGTTCTCTAGGATTCTTAGAGGCCCTGAAAACGATGGAAAACCTCGAGATAGTTAAAACCCCTATTGGTGTATATTTTCCAATATCAGTTGACCTGAATTTTGACCTTTTTATTTGAGAAGGTTTTAGCTCCGATTTGAGTGATTCCAAAGGCATTTTATAAGATTAAGACTCAAATTTTATGATGGAAAAGATGGTTCTAAAAAAGAAGCTAAAACGAGCTGATTACGAAAATACCAAGATTGAAGGATAAAATTAGAATTTTTGAAAATAATTTCTTAAACCTACCTATATATAGCACCACGCCCCACTCTCCCTTTCACTTAGCTCATTTTATTTTTGCCCTAAACCAGAGAAAGAATCAAGGGAGTGAGGCACACAAGGGAGAGAAGTAAGGGAAGAGAAAAAGCAAGGAAAAGGTATGGTTTTTCATGGATTTTCTTGGTTTCTCTTTAGCAAATTCCTTCTCCTCCATTTTCTTTTCTTTCCTATGGTTTTGTTGAGGCTTTTGGGTCCATTTTGAGGTCAGACCTAAGGGAGGAATTTTCAAAAATCAAGAGGAGAAGCTAATCAAAGTGAAGATTAAGCCAAGGAAACCAAGAAATGAAGGTATTTTGCTATGCTTCAAGCTTGATATTTCTTGTTCTTCATCTTGTGATTTTTGACCTATATGAGACTAGCCCCAAGGAGTTGAATTTCTAGCCAAACCAAGGATGAATCTTAGGAAAATGAGGGAGAAGAATAAGAATATGCAAAGAAAATAACAAAATAACTATTAGATTTCAAGATAGAAAAGTTAGAGTTTCAAGTGTTCCTTTAAAATTTTGTTTTGATACAAGAATTCTAGGCCAAATTGAGTGTTTGTATGAGCTCCTAAGATCCCTAGAAAGCTTCTCACATGCATCTTCTATCAAGAAACAAAGCAAACTCACTTGGTGTTCATATAGTGCATAGTTTCAGTGTAGGCTAGATAAAGTACCAAGGGGTAGTTTTAATTTGTTCCAAACTTGATTTTGAGTCATATATGATGGAAGAGGATGAGAGGAAGCCTTGCAAAAAATTTTATAAGCCATGGATAGTAAGATGGTATCATAGGTTCCACATTATGGCTTAAAGAAGCAACACCTATCTAGGCTTCTTGAATTAATGGTGTGATGACTCCAAGAGGCTTAAAAAGAGTCAAGATTCATAAATGGATGGAAAGAATGGAACCAAGATTATGTTTTCTTAAGGTTGCTTTATTAAGTGCATTGTGGAACCATAAATGAGATATAAGCACAATCTAGATTTTAAAATGAATATGTAGCCTTAGAAATTATTTCAAGAGTGTAATTGGCTTCCATATTATGTGTCTAGGCCAAAGGAAACAAGTCCTACCTTCTTGTGAGTGTGTGGCCGTGGGAGAGGAACTAAGGTCAAGGAAGGAAATGTGCAAGTGTGACAAAGGTAGCTCTCTCTTCTTTCTCTCATGCATGAGTGGATGTTTATCTTGTCTTTAAATATGTGTATGAATGTTTTGGGCTATGAAAAATGTCTTAATATATATCTATATGCCATGGTACCATGATGTTACATTATATCTTCAAATGATGCTTTGTGTATTTGCTTTGGTTTGCTTGAGTGTGGTGAAGCCAAAAACCCACTAACCATGGTGAAGATGAGCTAAGAACCCTTAAGAATAGTAGAGATAAAGCTAAGAGTCTCCCATGAGTAAGGCCTAGTTCAAAGATTTAAAAAAAAAGGTGAGGCAAGTCCAAAATCCTTAAAGAGAATGGGAGAGGCTAAACCACTTACTTGGCAAGCCTATGTATGTTTATAATTTCTTAAATGCTAGAAATATTTCATGAATGACTACATGCTCCATGATGTTCATGCATGCATTTTTAGACTTGGATTTGCATTCTCTATGTGTGATTAAAATGGAGAAGAGCTATTGAGATTCCTAGAATCTCATTCTTTCCTTCCCACATGTCTAACTTATCTAGATGGACCAAGTGAATCAAGGAATGGAAGCCACCAAGCCAAAAGGAAGAAGATTGACAACAAAGTGTGGAAATTTGCCATTTTGTAGCCATATGAGTGGCATATGATGTAATCCCTTATTGTATATGTTGTATGACTTCTTGAACACATGTAAATATGTAAATACATTATGTATGTATGAGATTTGATGCCATAGGTATGTTATAGCATAAATTGGACATTGAATGGCAAGAATTAGTATATGTGCTCTTGTGTATATCTTGGGATGGATGAGTGAGCTCATAAAATCTGGGCTTGTACACCTTTGAAACTTTCCCACATGCTCAAGTGGCCATTGAAGCCTTGGAACCAAAATTGACACTTTTGAGACCATTCAAGAAACTTAAAAGAGTAATTTTGCAACTCAATGTCAAGATTTGACCAAATGAACAAATTTGTCATGCAATTTGGCATGCATATAGATCTTATTTAGACCTTTTTTAGAAGTTAAAGACTAGATTATTTGGAGCTCTATGGAATTAATTATGATTTTTCAAAGTTGCCATTTTTCTGCTGTTTTAATATAAGTATTGTTCATATGATTAGTTTATTGTACTATGTCATTTGAGAGTCAAATGGAGTCCAGTACTCATAACATTTTATAGACACAAAATAGATATGATAAGCTTTCTATAGCCACTGACATCACCCTAATTGGACATCTGAATAGGAAGATATGAATTTTTGAAATTCAAGGATAGTACTAGTAGCGATAGGCAACCCTAGTTACTATTCTATTAGTTTCCAATGGCTAGACATCCCTGTTGTGGTCTAAAATTGTTTTTAGCATAAAGTAGACATCTATAGATTTCTAGAATGGTATAGTGTGCTTAATTTTGGCTTTCTTAGAATTAGTTATGATTTTTCAAATTTTATGACAGAAAACTGAAATACCAATTCGAGGTTGGACACATTATTTTCATGTATATACTCCATTAGCTCGAGTTCTTGGCCACTTCTTGAGATGGTTTTGAGTTATATTTGTGTACTTAAATGTGTGAATGAGATGGATGACTTTATATGGTCCACAGGACATGAAACAAAAAATTTACCTATGACATAACGCAAAATAATCTATCATTTTTATTACTTTTCTTAAGTAAGTGTGTGGAACCAAGGAAATGCAAGTTAAATTGGCATGAGATGAGTTCTATAATTATGGTGTTACATCCCTCAGAGCCTCAACCTCTAAAAATCCTCCAAGAAAATACCAAACAAACACATTTCAGATTTTGTATACCAAATTTCAAGTCCTAAAACATAAAGGAAAAGGCTATGGAATTTTTAGAACCAAAGAAACTCACTTTTGAGCTTAAAATAAAGCTAGATTATGTTATGACCAAAATATGATGTTAGGGCTGGAATTTGATGATTTTATCCATTCCAATGGATTCAAAAGGGTGTTTTTAGCTTGTAATACTTATGGGAAAGCCCCTAAAACGCATGGAATAAAATTTCTAAATTTTGGCCAAGAAATGCATACTATTCGGCCATAGTGAACGGGAAGGGAAGGAGTTAGATTTTTCCAATTCCAATGAGTTTAAAAGGGTCATACTACTTTAGAATTTAAGGTTTATGTGTTGATTGTGATGAATTATCATTATGATTATAAGGTTTGATATTGTTTTGGGAACTCCAAAAGTAAGTAAATTGAGTTCCAAGGATTGAGGAGCAAAGTTTGCTAAGGTAGTAGTTTTCCTCTCTCTTACCTTAAGCTTGTATGTTTGTATAATAATGAGTGTTATGCTATATCAAGTTGTCATTTATGCTATAAGATGAGACATGTATGCTTAGATTGTGCTTGGCCTTGTATGAAATTCCTTGTATTACTATGCGATATGTGGCATCTTGACTGGCATTATGTTATGTACTTACATGCTTTCTTGTGAATGAGATTGGTTTACTACTACTGAGATTTCATAATCTCACCCCAAATATAACCCATGCTAGGTCTGAATTCAAGCAAAGAAAGAGCAAAGAATGTAGAGACATAAATCGAAGACCTTACTTTTATGCACCACATTTTGTCATGTAATTAAATATTTTAGATTATTGCGTGTATGAGTTATATTATGACACTGTAAGGTATTCAGGTGTGAAATGGAAAGCCATGTATATACCTAACCCTGAAGTAAAAAGAGTATGACTAGCGTGCCTAAGATGCAAGAATGCCTGTGCTTATATAAAGGCAAAATAATAATAATAATAATATGACCAATGAGGGGTAAAATTGTCCAATTTGTTGTAGGGGCAACTTTATATGAATTTATATGTGCTCCGCTAAGTAAGTATTTTCCCCATGTAAAGGGCTTAGAGAACTTGAAGTAGAGCCCTGAATTAACTTCATACGATTTTTTTATAATTAAGTATATATTTTCAAAGTTAGATAAGAATTTGGAAATGACCAAATAAATAGTGAAATTGTATAAAAAAGTTTTAAAATGAAAAATTTTTACCAGTTTAGGTTTTCATTGAGTCCTTTAAGTTTTATATAAGGTAATTGAGTAGGAAAAGTGTTATAAAATAAGGTATGACATTTATGGTATCAGAGCAATATTTCAGGCTTTCTAAGGTTGTATATAGCTTAAGGATGTGGCTATAAAGCTATGTAAAGGTTTATAGAGTTATGAAAAGCCTTATAGGAGGTATCTTAGGTGTGTAAAGATGACTTATATTTTTATTTATACTAAATGAGTTGTGAATGGTCATGAGTAGGTGGTCAGTTGTGGGTGAGAGTGGCCTTCAGTTCTAGAACAGAGTTAGGTGATCCAATAGCTATAGCCCTATAATTTATAGTGGCTCGCCGGGATCAGTGGCAAGCTCTGTGTATTAGGTAGCAGGAGAGGATTGTGTAGCTACTAGAGAGGCTTACCTAGAGAGGTTACAAAAGGCCTAATCTCCTTGAATGCCACACTCAGACCATTTGGGAATGTCTTGCCAATGCAGAAGCAAGCAGTGAGACAGCACAGTATGAGATAAAGCTGCTACCACACAGAGTAAGGGTTAAGAGAGTTATTTCCCTCTAGTCATGACACCCAAATATTATGATGATGTGAAGAGCCCAGAAAGTAATTCCCTTAAGCCAGAGGTTTGAGTTATAAGTTACACCCCATAGAGCCCCGACAGCTCAGAGGTGGTAGTTAGTTATGTATGTGTACAAGTAAAGCAAGAGGTGGAATCCATTAGCTTTGATGATGGGCTGCAAACAGAGATGGTGAGGCTCAGATCATATAGTTAAAGAAAAAGGTCCTAGTTATAGCGGAGTGTACTATGACATGAAAGGCTTTATTGGTCATACTCAGGCTAACATGAGAAATGAGCTACTATGGGGTCGATCGATGCATAGATACCAGGGACCCCTAGTATAAATAAAGAAAAAGAGCAGTAAATGGTCATGAAAAAATTTAGTAAGTAACATGTGATTAGTGGGCCTAGTAGTTGAGAATGAAAAGAGCTCAGTATTAGAGAAAGTTAAACACAAGAATAATAAGGTTGTTGAGACCCACCTATAAGGTATTGACTCCAACCTAGAATGCTACTCTATGAAACACTGAATGACAGAGATTCAAAAGAGAATAAGAATAGTTTAAGAGGTACTAAGTTCATTGTAAGTCCATATGAGTTAATGGGACTTGTTGTGAGCTACAGATCTAATGAGATATGTAGCTCAAACTAAGTATGAGCTGAAACTTAAGCAAAGTAACCAGTAGCATCATCCAAGTGAGATATGTGAATGAAAGGCTCAGTGAAAGTTCTCCCTGGATCGAGAAAGAAAGGATGAGGCATCCTCATGTCGGGGAAACCACCTAGTAGTGGTTAGTGAATTCCCTAGATAGACCCCCCAGAATTGTAGAGTATAGTGATAAGAGGAGCGAGGAAAAGCTAAGAAACTAGCCATAGAAGAGATGCCCTCGCTTTAGTAATGACTAAATGAATAGACTAAGCTTAGAAAAGTAAGTAGACAGGGGTCCAATAGTTAGTCCGATGAGCTCCCTAATATGAGAATAATGTAGGGTTAAGGCACATGAGTAATTAAACCACCCAGTAGAGCATAAGTCTTCAGTAAGGTAGAATCCAGACATTAAAGGTGCGTGTCTTGGATTGGGTTAATGAAACCCTAAAATCAATATACTGTGCTCCTAGGGATGAGACTAAGAGGTTGAACAGAAAGAAAGCCTAGCTTCGATATGAAAGTAGAAACGAGTTGAGACAAACAGTGAGTGCCTTAGTACCCTTAGAGAAGCTCAAGGGAGCTAAAGACTGCCTGAGAAGGTGAGTCTTTGTATTATATAGAGAAAGAGTGTAAGTCAAGAGCGCCATAAAATGTAATTCTTGGGATTTCATGAAATAGAATTTTCCTACAAAGGAATGCTCTAGTTAAGCGCAAAGCAAGAGTAAGAGTGAAAAGTTGACCCCCTTGATGTTATAGAGAGTAAATAAGTAAAGGAACTCAAGAAAATGTAGGTGCTCTTAAGCGTAATGAAACTTGAATTGGCAACAGAAATAGCCAGTAGTAGAACATCCTCTTACCCAAGTAAAAGGATAAGAAAGGTAAAAAGAGAAAAAAAATATGATAGTATTCAAGCCGAGGATATAATAAATTGAAAATAGATATTGAGTTGATGTGCTTGAGTATTTAAGAAAGCACACTTGTCTTTGGCATAGATGTCCTTCTAGCATGATACTACCCGAAGTAAAAATAGTCAGGCAATACAGAGAAATCTCAGAATGTAGTAGAGAAAGAATCCTACTTTCCCCGAGAACTCTGTGAAAATAGGGCAAATAGAGAGAAGTAAGAAAGGAATACTTTAGATTATTGGAAAATTTGCAATATACAGGCAATAGTGGCTTTGAGCTCAGTCATGAGGCGCCCGTGTATTAGTGTTTGATGTTGTAGTTTGCTTGCAACAATGGTTGCATGATATTAGGCCTAATCAACCTAATAGTAATGTGGCTTAAGTGCGTAGCAAACGACGACATTAATCACCAAAGTGTCCTGATAATCGAAGGGTATCCTAGTTAGTTAAAGAATAAGATGAGTCAGAAAAGAAAGGTAAAAGGATTCCAGTAATATCAGAATAGTGAGAAAAGCATGCACAGAGGAATCCCCAGTAGAGAATGTTCAGATCTAGATAGCATGAGTTCAGTACATATAATTTGAGTCCCTTATAGTACATGTAAACAAAATGAATAAGGACCAATGCATAACTTCTCTCCAGCTAGACATGTTAACCACACTCAGAGTGTGAGATGCCCTCATGCCAAAGCACTTAAAAGCAAAACATGGGCATAGTTAACAACTGCAGGATATGAGAGGAAAAGATAGACGAGTACAATTAGAATAAGAAAAGAAAGCCCAAGTAAAAAGGAGCTGAAGTGGAAATTTGAGGATCGTATGAGGAGCAATGAGTGAAAAATTTAAAATGCTCCTTAGTATCAGCATGATGGGATCCTAGAGAATCAAATGACATAGAACCCACTTCTCACGAAGAGCACGATGTACCTCTGAGTTTAGCCTTAACTATTATGAGCGATGGTTACTGGACTTAGTGAGCATGTATTTTACTATCAGATACAGTGATCTTAAGCTTTGACGTCTCTCAGAGATGGATCGCAGTAGATTCTAACATAGCACAGTGGGTTGCAGTAGACCTTAGCAGGGCTCTGAGAGGTCACAGTAGACCTAGGGGTCACAATACATCCCACATAATTACAGAGAGCCCTAGCCACAGCATGATAGTTCTCTGGTAGAGATGACAGCTTAAGATAATTTTATAGAGTACTTAGTCTCAGAGACCAGTATAGTTTCAGCTAGCTTTTATCTCAGAGACTAGAGACTTCCTGAGTCTAGTAGACTGTTGCTACAGAGATATTAACGCTTTACTCAGATAGTTAAACCATTGAATAGATCTCTCTAGAGATGAGCACAATGTATGGGATGAGGAAAGTAAGAAATAAGCTTTTTAGAGTTAGGGCCAGACGAACCACTGCCTACCAGACAATAGCCCTGACCGAGGGATAGAAAAATCCCCACATGTTAGCTTATGTATTCAGAAAGGGGTCAGGTATAGTTGTAAATAAGGTAAATGGTATAGTATGTCTTCGTTAATCAAGACTGTGAGTATAGTAAGCATCCCACTAGAATTCAGTAGTAGTAAGTGGTAGTTGCTCTTCGATGTTAGTACAGGAAAGAGTAAGAGCATAATGATAAGTTATTTAGCCAAAGAGTTATATAAGCCCTTTCGTGTGAACAAAGAGAGTAAAACACAATTTAAACTTAAAAAGGCAAGGGTAAGAAAAGACCAGTTAGCAAGGATATAAGAAAGGTCAGATGAGAATGTACCCTAAATTTCAAGGACAAAATTTATTTAAAGGGGGGAGACTCCTTCATACTTGACTTCGAAGACTCTTCGGGACCTTTTTCTGATCTTTTCTTTTTTCATCTATTTTGGCCTCAATTTTAGGGTACTTTTGGCCTTGACTCATCATTATTTGCAGTCTAGAATATTATTCTAATTTTATTGGACCTCAATTTACTCTATTTAGGGGACTTCCTTTTATATCCGATGAATTTCGTATGTTGACGGAGAAACCATATGTTATGTTTCTCGTGTTTCCTTACATTTTCTTGGATTTTCATAAAATTGGATGTTAATGCAAAGAAAAGTTATATGCTAGGCAAAATGTATAAATAGACCAAAAGTTCAAGGAACCTTAGTTTCACCATCTATTTGTAGCTTTAAGCACGAATATCAAAAAATCGAGCAAGAATCTCATAAATTTGTGACCCACGGTTAAGCTCAGTTTGATCAGACAGGTCCAATGATGCCAAGTTGTCTGGATGGCTGGGCGGGATCCGGTCTGGGATTTGGTTATCCCGATTAGTAGCTATGAGCAAAATAGAAAAAGAAAGCTGTAACAACTATAGAAATAAAAATAGCTAAAGGGCTAAGATGATATGAACCAGACTCATGTGGGGAAGGATGCTCGTGTGGAGAAGGACTTGATGATAGATGGCCCAATGACAAGAGGAAGAGTTAAGCATCTACAAAGAGTAATTGGGCTTCAATTTGCTGAATTAGAAGCCCATAATGTTAGTGCATGCATTGAGGAAGCAAATGGAGCCTTAATCATGCTTATTCAAGCCCAGGTTGATGCTTAAAGAGCCCATTGAAGATAGAGGACGTGAATAGTACTTCAAATGCAAGATGTCCAGCCCATTAGTATTGATTAGTTTCTATTAGACTGATTATCTATCCTTTTCTATTTTTAAAAGGATTTGATTTTGTATCCCTATTTTTTAGATCTTTCAGTTAGGATTATGTAGTTAGTTTCCTACTTTTCCTCCAGTAGATAGGTTTGAGCTACACTATAAATATATGTATTCTGCCTTCATTTGAATCAGATTGGAAGTAGTAGAATTATTGAGTGTTTCTCTAATTGTGAGAATCTTATCTTTTCTTTGCTCTTGTGAAACCTTTGTCTTGTCAACCTATCTTTCGGTTGGTGATTCAAGTTCGCAAAAGCCCCCAATTCGTGCTTCGATCCAAGTGCGTCGTTGTGTGGATTGGTTTACTGTGTTCGTGGTTAGGCGCATTGTCTAAGTAGTAGGTCAACGTTCTTATAACGTTGGTTGGCTATTTGCTTCCATCGGGTCTCGAACCATCATCTATCCATCAACCCACATCGTGAAGATTGGGCCACCCCTTGATTTCGCATCATTTGGTATCAGAGCTTCGGTTTACACGGTAGGTTGTCTATCATACATTCATCATCCACCATTCTACTTCCTTTCTAGCCTCCATATTTTTTTTTCCTTTTCCATATCCATTCATTGCTACCTTTTATTATAAAAAAAAAAATACTAAACTTTCTACCTTCCCTTGTTTCCAGATTTGATCCTTAGTGTGCAAGATTTGGTTTTTTATGCTACAAGAGTCATTCATTTTGTAATCTGGAAAATTTTTGTTCTGGACGTGTTATTTTTCCCTTATATGTTCAACCCTTTTCCTTTTGAGATTTTGGACAATTAATAGGTCAATCCTAAGTTTCAAAATCTCAACTTTCATTTCGTTTTAGAATCATCAAATTCAGAGTTCTCTAGAGGAAGTTATTGTTATTTTTAGTGCTAACATTTTCTGATCTATTTCTTATTGTGTGATCTTGTGATTCTCTTTCATCTGATCCAAAAAAAAAAGAGGCAAAAAAAAAGGAATAGAAAAGAAAGGCAAAAAAAAAAAGGTTAGCCAAAAAAAAAAAGTGAAAAAAAAAACGAAAAAAACAATTGTGATCAGATTTCTTTCATTTGTGATCAGCATTGTTTCCTCTTCCATTTGTTTCCTAATTTTTGTGATCCACTTTCCTATTCCTGTATTGTTTCCTTTTATCTTGTGATTGTGGACTTTCCTATTGTGACTTCAACTTGTTTTCTATTCCTTTGATTTGAACTTTCCTAATCTAACCCTCCATTGATTTCTCATATCTTGGGTTTTTAGAATCATTGTAATTGGCTCTTTGGTATTTTAAACTTGATTTTGCATTGTTAAGTGGTTAAATCTTCCCTTTTTCCATATTAGAACCCTAGCCTAACCAAACCCTAACCTTACTTGTAACTTGTATGCGCCAATCACAACTTTTCATACCATCCACCAGCACATACTTTGGTGAACCGAGAATTGGCAGTCCTTGATCACTTGACAAGGTCTTAGGTAACATAAGAGCTTGGGATTTGATATTGAAAGGTAAAAAGCAAGAGTGGATAGATCATTGTAGAAAAAGCCAATAAGAGAGAGTAAACACGAGTGAGAGTGTTATATCTCAATTGAGTGAAACACGTGAGGAAATATTTGTGAGGTCCTATATACTTTTGTTTCTTTTTCACTAACATGGCAGATAATCGAGAAAAAGGAGTTGCACATGAAAGTGATAATGATGATCACAATTCATTTGGAGTAGCGCCTTTGCAAATGAAAGCACTAGTGAGTCATTTTGAAAGGATG
>JAIUCV010003401.1:0-12500 GCA_026724425.1 Erythrophleum ivorense
CAACTGGCCGTATTGTATGTGCCAATTGCCATTTAGCTAATAAGCCCGTGGATATCGAGGTTCCACAAGCGGTACTTCCTGATACTGTATTTGAAGCAGTTGTTCGAATTCCTTATGATATGCAAGTGAAACAAGTTCTTGCTAATGGTAAAAGGGGGGCTTTGAATGTGGGGGCTGTTCTTATTTTACCGGAGGGGTTTCAATTGGCTCCCCCCGATCGTATTTCGCCTGAGATTAAAGAAAAGATAGGTAATCTGTCTTTTCAAAGCTATCGTCCCACTAAAAAAAATATTCTTGTGGTAGGCCCTGTTCCTGGTCAGAAATATAATGAGATCACCTTTCCTATTCTGTCCCCCGATCCCGCTACTAAGAGAGATGTTCACTTCTTAAAATATCCCATATACGTAGGCGGGAACAGGGGAAGGGGGCAGATTTATCCCGACGGGAGCAAGAGTAATAATAATGTTTATAATGCTACAGCAGCAGGTATAGTAAACAAAATCATACGAAAAGAAAAAGGGGGATATGAAATAACTATAGTAGATGCATCGGATGGCCGCGAAGTGATTGATATTATACCTCCAGGACCAGAACTTCTTGTTTCAGAGGGTGAATCTATCAAACTTGATCAACCATTAACGAGTAATCCCAATGTGGGTGGATTTGGTCAGGGGGATGTGGAAATAGTACTTCAAGATCCGTTACGTGTCCAAGGTCTCTTGTTCTTCTTGGCATCCGTTATTTTGGCACAAATCTTTTTGGTTCTTAAAAAGAAACAGTTTGAGAAGGTTCAATTGTCTGAAATGAATTTCTAGGTCCACGGATTTATCAACATATGGAGTTCGTAAAAATAACTAAATTCTTGTTGATAATTATGTAATTCTGTAGAATCCAAAAATTCTGAAAAGTCCTTTACTTGTTTCTATTCTTTTTCTACCATATTTAGAGAATTCACCGCAGTACTAGTCAGTCATAGTATGTATATTGTGAAGAAGACTATTTGACTTTACCTATTCTTATTCTTTGTTTCTTTTTTTTTTTCAACCCCAATAAATTGGAGCGTTATAATTATGTCACTGTTTTCGGATTTCAATGTCATAGAATATAAATATATTTATTTAATAGTTTTTCTATTTGAATATAAGAAAATTCAACTAGATACTAAACATAAGATAAAAAAGCGGAGAATATTAAGCACAGTATAAATAGAAATTGGAAAAACGGGATTCTAGGAGGGATTATTTGTCTTCCTAGAATTCTTCTTGTTTGTGTCGAAATATTCTCCGAAATATTAATATAATAATGCCTATTGATCCCGTTCGTCAAAGAATCCTATTCTTAGTTTAGATTTTTTCCGAGTTTTTATTAGAACCTTTATGACATATAATATTTTTTTTTTTTTTATTGCATATAACATATAAGAAGTAGTAGAGTAGTGGACAAACAAAAAAGAGAGGGAATTTTATTGAACAAATAGAACTTCTTCAATGAACTTGTTTATAAATAAATTCAACCTTGAAAAATATTATATACTCCAATTTAGAGTAAGATTCTTTTAGTATAGAAAGGGTTCGCTTCGCATGATATATGGTCGATAGAAAAAATATATAGAAATAGAAAATATATAATATAATTAATTATATTTATATTGTGCCGCCCAGAAAAAGGAAATCAAGGGATTCCTTCTTTGTTTTACTTTCGTTTTCTTTATTTTAACTTTGAAAGTATCGACAGATATTATCGAGGAAGAGATGTTTTGAATCAATTAATGAAGTTCATTTTTCAAAAATATCATCAGAAAAAAAATGAAATGGAGTTTTTTGAAACATCGGAAAAAGTTCTCTATTTTGTCATTTATACGAATAAAAAAATATTATGATTATTAAGAACTCAACAGGACCCCCTCTCGTCAAAGAAAGAGGGGGTCCTGTTGAGTTCTTACGCTTTCATTTCGAAAACTCAGTTCAGCCGATTACTACAGGGATGAACCCAATCCGGAATATGAACCATAAAAGAAAATACCAATTAAACCGATCACAGGAATACCAGTTACAGTACCTATTATCCAAAGAGGAATCCTTCCAGTAGTATCAGCCATTTATCCCACTTTCCTCCACATTTCATCAAGTAGTCATGCTAGAGACATAAACAGTCATAGATAATTATGAGATGATATCCTTCCGAACGGGATAAGAGAATTCCTAATATATATTTACTATTCCCTTAATTGAAGAAATAATTGGAAAATAAAACAGCAAGTACAAAAATGAGTAATAACCCCCAGTAGAGACTGGTACGATTCAATTCAACATTTTGTTCGTTTGGGTTTGATTGTGTCGTAGCTCTATAATTCGGATTAGGTTTATCGTTGGATGAACTGCATTGCTGATATTGACCCCAAAAAAGAAACGGTGGGTACCGCTAGTCCGTGAACAGCCAACCATCGTACTGTAAAAATAGGATAGGTTCTATCTATGGTCATTGAGGCCTCCTAAAAAGATCTACTAAATTCATCGAGTTGTTCCAAAGGATCAAAACGGCCAGTTATTAATGGAATTCCTTGTCGGCTCTCTGTAAAATACTCGTTTGGGCGAGGGCTTCCAAATACATCGTAAGCTAAACCCGTGCTGACAAATAACCAACCCGCAATGAATAGGGAGGGTATAGTAATGCTATGAATAACCCAGTATCGAATACTGGTAATAATATCAGCAAAAGAACGTTCTCCTGTGCTTCCAGACATGTCGAGCTCCACATATTCTTGTACAGTCAAAGGGGGATCGATTCCATAAAAGATGAGATCAGTAAGTAGAAATTTACTGAAATTCAATCTTTGTTAGATCGTCAATATTGTACCAAGGGTGTCTTTAGAGTATACCGAATCAGTATAGCTATCTTTCTTCTGACACAGCAATGCAATTTCACAATCAGTAGCGAGATCAAGTACTAGATAATTTATTTCTTCTTTTCTTCTTGCTTGTCGCGATGTACTCAATAGAAAATTCCTCAATTTTTTATAGTATAAGATTTCTACATTATTAGCTTCGGACTAGAAACTGAGGATCAAATAAAATGTGAATCCGACGGATTGGTTTCTAATAATTCATGGAGGAGATTATCATATTTCTACAATTCAATTAGATGCGAAATCTAGAAATATACTTTTTGTGGTTGTAGAAGATGTTTTTTGTTGGAACCCACCTTTTTTCATTTTAAAGAATTGGTTAGTTGTCCAGTAACAAGTAACAATAATAGCAGTAATAGATAGTATTTAATGGCAGAAAAATAACAACTAATTCCATTTTTGAATAAAATTTTTATCAATATTCGCGGCGCGCGCATTGTTGTTCTTGTATTAGACCCAAAAGGCTCCTTCTTGGCTTAATTACAAGGATAGAGCTTTATTTTATATTAAAATATGGAAAGACAAAAAAAATGTAGAACCCTAGTTTCGAGCGATCTGATACCTTTTTTCTTCTCGTTGGAGATATTATGAGAATGGAACCCACTACAAAATCCAATGAGTTAAAATGAAACTAAAAAAGTAAAGTAAAGGGCATTATAGGGTCACTCTTCTTTTGTTCTAAAATAGAAAAATGGATTAGATACAATCCAAATTAATAAATAAAAAAAGGATCAAAATAGATATTTTTCCGATTTGATTCTATATTAATTCAAAGAAAAAGAAAGTTTTCTTTTTTGAATTGAATGAAGTTACACAACAAAGTTCTTATTCCATTTTAATATAATAAAATCTTTTTTATTATATTAGTTTACTCAACTCAAGAGTTGCTCAATGAATCTGTTGATTTGGAATCACAGGATGGGTAGATGTCACAGATGATAAATGGATTTCTTACCTATGTTACTATATTCTTGTTCGTCTATAATGATTGATTGATGAATCAAAAACTTTCAATTGTATTTTGCAAGTGGTATTTTTGCTTATCTTCCTATCTTTCTTTCAAAAATGGAAACTTAGGGAAGTGCTTTTTAAACATATGTATAAAAAGAACATATTTCATTTAGCCTCTTCATGCCCACTATAACTAGTTATTTCGGTTTTCTACTAGCAGCTTTAACTATAACCTCATTTCTATTTATCGGTCTGAGCAAGATACGACTTATTTGATTTGAGATTATGAAATTAATTGAATGAACAATTCATAAAAATCAATCTTTCTGGGATATTCAATATATTCTATAGTTCCTTACCGTGTCAATTTCCAATTCTTGGTCATTGAGATTCATGGGCAATACAGATTAATATTTAAGGATATTTATTACCTACCCCTTTCTCCTTTCAAACAAATAAAAATGATTGAAGTTTTTCTATTTGGAATCGTGTTAGGTCTAATTCCTATTACTTTGGCTGGATTATTCGTAACTGCATATTTACAATACCGGCGTGGTGATCAGTTGGACCTTTGATTAATTAACATCTTTTTTGTTTATTGACCTCCTATTTCTTTGTTTTAATCCTAATTCACAGGAGGTCAAATTAAGACTTTAGACTGCTGTTCCATTATTTCAGTGTCATTCTCGATCTAACAAGAATGGAATCACGCTCTGTAGGATTTGAACCTACGACATCGGGTTTTGGAGACCCGCGTTCTACCGAACTGAACTAAGAGCGCTTTATTTTCATAAAGAATTTTATGTGACCCCAATTCATCTTTCATGCATATACTATCATAATCTATATAGAACTCTCATCATATATATATTGATAGAATATACATCTATTTCTATTGAGTATGTATGTCCAATTTTAATCGGTCTCAATTGAGACCGATTAAAATTGATCCCTTGTTACTGCTCATAAGATAAGTAATAGTTAGGGATAGGGATGACAGGATTTGAACCCGTGACATTTTGTACCCAAAACAAACGCGCTACCAAGCTGCGCTACATCCCTTTCAATTGGTTTACTGTGTCATTGTAAAGAATCTTTGTCTTGTTTTCCACATCTTGATTTTCTCCGTTGATATATATAAATTATCCTGCCATTTTTTTTCTTTTTAGTTTCATATTGTATAACTTAATTATAATAATAAAAGACTTATATACATCTGACATCCGCCTAACAAAAAAATGAATATTTTTAGGGAATGCTCGGGCAGAGCAGAAATGGACCTCTTTTTTTGTTAAAAAAAAAGAATATCTAATGAATCGTTGTACATTTCAATTTGAATTAGGAATTCTGCGTACAAATACAAGTGGTTATTAACTAAATAACCATCCGATCATATTCATATATGTAATTATGTATTACAAATTACAATAAAGAATAAGAATTAAGAATAAAGAAGGAGGATTTTAAATGCGAGATCTAAAAACATATCTCTCCGTGGCACCAGTGGTAAGTACTCTATGGTTCGGGGCTTTAGCAGGTCTATTGATAGAGATCAATCGTTTATTCCCGGATGCATTGATATTCCCCTTTTTTTCATTCTAGTTATTGACACGGGAAGGGGTGAAGAAGATTAGAGATACAATCAAATATCTGTGATTAATCCCCCCTTCTCCTTCTTTTTTCTTTTTTAGAATTCGAATAAGTTAGAAAAGAGAAAGAATAAAGTCGGATTCGGCCTCAGTGAAACTCGGAATTCGGTCCAGGCTTCAATTGAATTTAATTAATAAGAAATTCAAAATTCAATTAATAATGAATTCCATTTCTATTAAATAATAGGGTGAGACCAGAAATGGAAATGGAATGGCTAAGGCGGGGCAAGAATATCATACAGGATACTTAAATGAAAACTGAAATACTGTACTGTGATTCTAAATATAGTTAGAAATCATTGGATTACTTAATTATTACTATACTATATTGATTGGAACGAGATCCTTCATAATTTGATTTCGAGTTAGCAACTTCTATTATTTTTTTTTCGTTCCTTTTCGCTTCGAATCGTAAAATAGAAGAGTTAAGTGAATCAAAAACACAAAGGAGGTTCATGGCCAAAGGTAAAGATATCCGAATAAGGGTTATTTTGGAATGTGCCAGTTGTGTTCGAAACAGTGTTAATAAGAAATCAACGGGTATTTCCAGATATATTACTCAAAAGAATCGACACAATACGCCTAGTCGATTGGAATTGAGAAAATTCTGTCCCTGTTGTTGCAAACATACGATTCACGGGGAGATAAAGAAATAGAGAAAATTGATCGCTTGTGTGTCACCCCTCCAAGGAACATGAAAAATGATATATTTTTTCATATTGTTCTAAATTATATTCGAAATTGTATATATAACATATATTTCAAAATATTAAAAATAAAATATTAAAAATATAAGAATAAAAAAATAGAAACAAAACAAATCCTATTTTGTAAGAAATAGGATTTTCGGGATAAGGAATAAACAAACCATGGATAAATCTAAGCGACTCTTTCTTAAATCCAAGCGATCTTTTCGTAGGCGTTTGCCCCCGATCCAATCGGGGGATCGAATTGATTATAAAAACATGAGTTTAATTAGTCGATTTATTAGTGAACAAGGAAAAATATTATCTAGACGGGTGAATAGATTGACCTTAAAACAACAACGATTAATTACGATTGCTATAAAACAAGCTCGTATTTTATCTTCGTTACCTTTTCTTAATAATGAAAAACAATTTGAAAAAAGCGAGTCGGCCGCTAGAACTACTGGTCTTAAAACAAAAAAAAAATAGGGTTACTCTTCAATTGAATTCAAATTCCAATCTAAACTCAAATCAAATGTGGATTGATGTTTTGTTCGAAAACTACGACAATCCAATTTGGATTATCGTGTTGTATGTAAGAAAAAAGGGAATCGGTGAAGAAAAATAAATCTTTTTTTATTGAACGTGGTTGCTCATTTTGACGACTTTATCATATGATTCTATTTTATCATACAAATCTCTACTCTACTTTCCCGGAGTTCAGTCTCCGGGGAATTCTTATTTTATGATCTCATTGGAAATCATATAAAGACAATTCCTATTTAATATAGCTATTTGTGCAAGTATTTTACGATTAAGAAGCAACTGCCTCTTGTACAGATTATACATTAATATACTATAACTATAGTATACCTTTTTTTGATTCTCACGAATTACTGCATTTATTCGACTGATCCACAAACGACGAAAATCCCTTTTTTTCCTATCTCTATCCCGATGAGCCGAAACCAAAGCTTTTATTTTCTGTTGAATAATAGTTCGAGTAAGTCTTGAATGAGCCCCTCGAAAGCTTGATGTAAATAAACGAATTTTTTTCCTACGTTTCCGAGCTATATATCCTCGTTTAATTCTGGTCATTGAATAAATGAGACTTTGATGAATAATTAATTCTTTGATGAATAACTATTTGATTTCTTTTCTTTCAGTTATTCTTTTCCCTTTACTAGTCTATTAATAATAAAAACGGATTCTTCCAATGTATAAAATAAAAAATTCCAATGGCTTTTGCTACTATAACCTTCCCAACCACGATTTTTTCTTTTTATTTCTAAGCATTTAACCTCGAAATAAGAAATTGTATTGATACTAGGTATCAAAAAAACATATTCAATTAAATAGAAATGGATAAAGAAATAGTGGATTCCATCGTTTCTATGGTTACTTCTTAAACGGCGAGGTCCTCTCTATACACCGGAGCCCCTTCTCTCATTTAATCAATGCTATTGTTAACTTGTACAGTTCACACTCTTTGGCTCTACCCATGAAATAGCTAGTAATAGGTCTTTCACAACGAAATCTAACTATACAGTAACGGTATTTAAGTATGAAGATTAGCTGGGTAGCTGACCCTGTTAGTCCGTTCTTGCAAGAATAAGGGCATAATCCTTCCACTTTTTAATTTTGAAATAGGATTTCCCCTGCTTAATGGATAAGCATTTGCTACCAATGGGGAAGTCTTTCTCATCTGAAATTGCAAATTGAGGTGATTGGATTTGCACCAACGGAAACCATAAATTTGATACATATATAGAAGGATATATATTATTAATAGATTTTTTTTTAAGATAGTGAATGGAGTTCTTCCATTCTATCCTAACCGATCACTGATACCGGAATAATTTGTTTCCTCTCTTTTGTCTTAGTCCATGATCGGAACGAGTCGCACATACACCCTAGTACATGTTCCTCGGCGCTGAGGGCATCCCCGAAGGGCGGGGGATTTCGTGACATTTCTGATTGGCTGTCTTGTGTTTCTAATAAGTTGTTTAATAGTTGGCATGTTGAATCGTATACATAATGAGCTGGTTTAGATCAATCCTAACCCGATGATTATGAATTACTTATATTCTATATTAATAGATTAATTATTAATAGATTAATTAATAGAGATATTATATTAAATCCGGTAAGAAGATAAAATCTCAAATTGTGTATTTGCGCGGAATCCCTGCTAATTTTTTATTCAACCGCTACAAGATCAACAATTCCATGAGCTTGGGCTTCTGCTGCTGACATAAAAACATCCCTTTCCATGTCTTCCGATACAACCCATAAGGGTTTGCCCGTTCTTTGTACATAAACCCTTGTGATAGTTTCGCGCAGTTTCAGTAGTTCTTCCGCTTCCAGGATAAATTCTCCCGTTTGTGCCTCATAAAAAGAACTTGCGGGTTGATGGATCATTACCCTGACGATATAACATAATAAATGGTTCCTCTATCTCGCACGATAAGGCGAGAGATAAAGAATAATAAAAAACAAAGATAGAATTGAACAACCGTACAGGCATCTTTTGCATATTGCATACGGCTCTACTATGGAATTGGTTTTTACCTTCCATCGAAGAAAAAATAGAGAGGGTCTATCAGACCTAGATCGGTAAATGATCCAATAACCACCCTTCCTTTTTTTGTTTTGGAGTAGTTAAAAAATACTATGATGGTTCCGTTGCTTTATTATTTCGTCTGTTATTCAGCAATCCCAAAGTTTCTTTTTTTTTTTCAAATCAAATATATCATAAGTAAAAAAAATCTTGTTTTTTTTATTTTCATATTCTTTCATAACATAAATATTGTTAAAAGCTTTCCGGTGTGAAAACAAAAAAGTTTGTGACGCTGAAATAGGCTCCTGATAGATCAGATAAAATCGGAAATACCCGTTTTCTCATACCACTCTTTCGATACATAATCGAATGGTTTTGAAAAAATTTCGCATATCGAATTCGAAGTGCCATGCTATTATTACTTAATATTCATATGGCGAAGGCATAGTCTTCTTTTTTTTTTTCTCAAATAAAAGACTCATTGGCGCCAAGCGTGAGGGAATGCTAGACGTTTGGTAATTTCTCCTCCTGCGAGAATAAAAGATCCCATTGAAGCGGCTAATCCCATGCATACTGTCTGTACATCTGGTTGCACAAATTGCATAGTATCATAAATAGCTATTCCGGGTATTACCCATCCGCCCGGAGAATTTATAAACAAATACAAATCTTTGGTATCATCCTCTATACTGAGATATACCATAAGGCTAATAAGTTGATTCGATATCGCACTATCAACCCCTTGGCCTAAAAAAAGTAGTCTTTCTCGATAAAGTCGATTGATTAGGATAAAATTTTATCCCTTAGGAGCCGTACATGCACCTTTTGATGCATACGGTTCACCAAAAATCGCGAAAAAGAATCAATGTGTAGATTTCAACCCTCTTTCTTTTTTCATAGCAGACTTTTTCGAACTTCTAACGAAAGGTCTTTTTCTTACATTTTTAAAGAAAGACGACTTTTGACCCGTTTATCTATATTAATCTATATTTTATTATAAAAAAAAATAATGTACTAAACACTTATTGAACTAACTTCTCATTGATGTATTGTTTTCATCGAGATCGAATCCAAATCGCGATGTAATTTTCTTGTTTCTGAATGGGCTTCTTCAATTCTTTTAGGTTTCTGTTCTACTCCGAGTAAAGATCTACCCGATTTGGATTTGCACATATAGCACAAATACTCCAATACCACGTCTTTTTGCTACGACTTCTTTTCTTCAATTTATTTCATGTTTTCCAGCAAATACAAATATATGATAGAAGTAGTAATCGTAGATATATTACCAATTGGGTTTTTTTCTAAACAGAGCCTGGATGCTTCATTTTATTGGTCCAACCAAGCCAACCATAAATTATTGTAAATTGATAATATTAATCTGGATACCTCCCCAAAAAAAAGATCTAATTACACACTTCACGCTCCAAATTTTTGCTGATTCAATCAATCTTTTTTGGGGTGAAAGAGAGGATATCTCGATCGGGGGAGAGAACGGGGAAATCCCATATGACCCAATATATCTGACAAGTCGCACTATACGTCAACCCAAGATGCATCTTCCTCTCCAGGACTTCGAAAGGGTACTTTTGGAACACCAATAGGCATTAAATGAAAAAAGAATTAAATTAAGTAGTATATCTCGCTTTGATGCGGAAACGTAACAATGGGTTTATTGTCTTAATAATGATTGGTCTTTATCATATTTGATTTATAGATTGAAAAAATTCGTAAAAAAAAATCCTAAATACAAAAGGAAGACCAAGTGACTAAAGGAAAATTCTTACGAATAGGTCCTTTGAGTGATGAACAAATATGTCCGCATTCACTGATATAAAGATATAAACACTCATATAAAATACGGTCAACCCCCCCTCCCCTCCACCATTGCGTATTGTTACTTATCGGGTATAGAATAGATCTGCTTCTTTTGTTCCTACGAATAGAATTCTTCCATTATTACTAAAAAACTAGAACAAATATTAATCCTTTATCCGAGATAATCCACTAAAAAGAGAGGGTCCATAGTATAGTTTTTTACAGTGCAATAAAGTTACATAGTGTCCATTTTTTGTTGATATAAGAGGTATTTTCATGGGTTTGCCTTGGTATCGTGTTCATACCGTCGTATTAAATGATCCCGGCCGTTTGCTTTCTGTCCATATAATGCATACAGCTCTGGTTGCTGGTTGGGCTGGTTCGATGGCTCTATATGAATTAGCCGTTTTTGATCCCTCTGACCCTGTTCTTGACCCAATGTGGAGACAAGGTATGTTTGTTATACCCTTCATGACTCGTTTAGGAATAACCAATTCATGGGGTGGTTGGAGTATCACAGGAGGGACTATAACGAATCCAGGTATTTGGAGTTACGAAGGTGTGGCCGGGGCACATATTGTGTTTTCTGGCTTGTGCTTTTTGGCGGCTATCTGGCATTGGGTATATTGGGATCTAGAAATCTTTTGTGATGAACGTACAGGAAAACCTTCTTTGGATTTGCCCAAAATTTTTGGAATTCATTTATTTCTTTCAGGGGTGGCTTGTTTCGGTTTTGGCGCATTTCATGTAACAGGATTGTATGGTCCTGGAATATGGGTGTCCGATCCTTATGGACTAACCGGAAGGGTACAATCCGTAAATCCCGCATGGGGTGTGGAAGGTTTTGATCCTTTTGTTCCAGGGGGAATAGCCTCTCATCATATTGCAGCAGGGACATTGGGCATATTAGCGGGCCTTTTCCATCTTAGTGTCCGTCCACCCCAACGTCTGTACAAAGGATTGCGTATGGGAAATATTGAAACCGTCCTTTCCAGTAGTATCGCTGCTGTCTTTTTTGCAGCTTTTGTTGTTGCTGGAACTATGTGGTATGGTTCAGCAACTACCCCGATTGAATTATTTGGTCCCACTCGTTATCAATGGGATCAGGGATACTTCCAGCAAGAAATATATCGAAGAGTTGGTGCTGGGCTAGCCGAAAATCAAAGTTTATCAGAAGCTTGGTCTAAAATTCCCGAAAAATTAGCTTTTTATGATTACATTGGCAATAATCCGGCAAAAGGGGGATTGTTTAGAGCGGGCTCAATGGACAATGGGGATGGAATAGCTGTTGGGTGGTTAGGACACCCTATCTTTAGAGATAAAGAGGGGCGTGAACTTTTTGTACGTCGTATGCCTACCTTTTTTGAAACATTTCCGGTTGTTTTGGTAGACGGAGACGGAATTGTTAGAGCCGATGTTCCTTTTCGAAGGGCGGAATCGAAGTATAGTGTCGAACAAGTAGGTGTAACTGTTGAGTTCTATGGTGGCGAACTCAATGGAGTCAGTTATAGTGATCCTGCTACTGTGAAAAAATATGCTAGACGTGCTCAATTGGGTGAAATTTTTGAATTAGATCGCGCTACTTTGAAATCAGATGGTGTTTTTCGTAGCAGTCCAAGGGGTTGGTTTACTTTTGGACATGCTTCGTTTGCTCTGCTCTTTTTTTTCGGACACATTTGGCATGGTGCTAGAACCTTGTTCAGAGATGTTTTTGCTGGTATCGACCCAGATTTGGATGCTCAAGTAGAATTTGGAGCATTCCAAAAACTTGGAGATCCAACTACAAGAAGACAAGTAGTCTGATAGAACATTGTTTTGTTCCTTTTGGACTTTATTTTCTTTTTGTGATTTGAATTTGACATAGGGAACCGGATAAATCTTGATTTGAATCGCTATCTTTTCTTTTACTCTTGTTCTTTCTTTTTCTTTAT
>JAIUCV010003401.1:17500-22500 GCA_026724425.1 Erythrophleum ivorense
GTTACATCCCGTATGAAACTTAATAGTATACCACTTCTACGAATAGCTCTTAATGCCGCATCTCTTCCGAGACCGGGACCTTTTATCATGACTTCTGCTCGTTGCATACCTTGATCCGCTACTGTCCGAATAGCATTTCCTGCTGTGGTTTGAGCGGCAAATGGTGTCCCCCTTCTTGTACCCTTGAATCCACAAGTACCGGCGGAGGACCAAGAAATCACCTGACCCCGTACATCTGTAACAGTCACAATGGTATTGTTAAAACTAGCTTGAACATGAATAACTCCCTTTGGTATTTTACGCGCATTCTTACGTGAACCAATACGTCCATTTCTACGTGAACCAATTTTTGGTATAGGTTTTCCCATATTTTATTATCTCATAAATATAAGTCAGAGATATATGGATATATCCATTTCATGTCAAAAACAGATCCTTTCTATTTTTCGATTTTTTCATTTTATTTAAATGAAAATATATTAATAAATTAAATATATTAATTTATATCAATAGAATTCTAATATCTAATATATTCTAATAAATTTCTAATATATTCTAATAAATTAATATATATAATATGAAAATAGAATATTAATCAAATTTGAATATAATTTATTAATTTTATTTGATTTTTTTTTGTGCATCCGGTCCTTTAGTTTTAGAAAGCCCCCCTTTTTGTTTTTTGGAAAGATTATCCTTGTCTTTGTTTATGTCTTGGATTGGAACAAATTACTATAATTCGTCCGCGCCTACGGATCAGTCGACATTTTTCACAAATTTTACGAACGGAGGCCCTTATTTTCATATTTGTCATTCCTTAACAGAATTCCGAATCTATTTATTGGAAGAAAATAGGGTTTCCTGAGATTTTTAACTTCTAATTGTATCCCCATAAAAAAAAGAATGTTGAAGTTGAAAAACAGTATAATCATTCGAATTTTTGTTCCGGGGTCTATAAATTATACGCCCTCCGCTTGAATCAAAATGACTTACTTCCATTTTTACTTTATCTCCCGGTAGTATACGTATAAAACTATGTCGAATCCTTCCGGAAACATAACCTAGAATGAGATTCTCATTATAGAAACGAACTTGGAACATACCATTGGGAAGTGATTCAGTAATTAAACCCTCATGAATCCATTTGTTTCTTTTATTCCTATTCCAGTTAAAACCCCTTCCCGTATTAACTAATGTATGAGGAGTGATATTAGAAACCCGCTTTTTCTCTCTCTTTTTTCACAAAAATGTATGTAAGTTTCTCATAGAATTCGGATATCAGAAAGATTACCATATATAACATAAAATTTCTCCGCCGATTCTTTCTAATCGAGCCTCTCGATCTGTCATTATACCTCGAGAAGTAGAAAGAATTACAATCCCCATCCCTCCTAAAATTCTAGGAATTCGTTGATAATTAGAATAGATTCGTAGACCAGGTCTACTGATTCGTTTTAAATTCAAAATAGTTTTATATGATCCTTTCCTATTTCTTCTATGTCGTAGAGTTAAAACTAAAAAATATTTGTTGCTTTCCCTATGTTTTCTCACGTTTTCAATAAAACCTTCTCGGAAAAGTATTGTAACAATGTTTTCGGTGATGTTAGTAGATGGTATTCGAACCGTCCCTTTTCTATTCATGTCAGCATTTCGTATAGAGGTTATTATGTCAGCAATGGTGTCCTTACCCATGATAAACTCAAATGATTGTTGCCCTTGACTTTTGATATAATCAACATGCTCTTTTATTATTTTATATCTTTTATTAATCTTATATTAATTTTATATTAATTAATAATATTTATAATAAAAATAATATAATTAATAATATTTATAATAAAAATAATATTTATAATAAAAAAGAAAAGGTATATGCGTGAGACATAATCAATCTATTAATTAATCTATTTCATTCAAATACTATAAATATATCACGGTCTCGTCTTATAATACCTCGGGTGCTAATGAAACTATTTTAGTGAAATTTAACTGTCTCAATTCCCGGGCGATCGCACCAAAAATTCGAGTTCCTTTTGGATTTCCTTCTTGATCAATGACAACCGCAGCATTATCATCATATTGTATTATCATACCGTTGTTACGTTTGAGTTCTTTACAAGTACGTACAATTACAGCTCTGATCACTTCTGATCTTTCTAAAGGTGTATTTGGTACTGCTTCCTTGATTACAGCAACAATAACGTCACCAATATAAGCATATCGTCGATTACTAGTTCCTATGATTCGAATACACATCAATTCGCGGGCCCCGCTGTTATCGGCTACATTCAAATGGGTTTGAGGTTGAATCATATCATTTTTTTTTCTCTGTTCTTTCAATGCAAAGGGCGAAGTAAAAAAAAGAAATATTGTTTATCCAAAAAAAAAAAAAAGAAACCTACAATTGCAATTGTTTTTTTTTTTCATCCCAAAGACCTCTTTCCTTTGGTTCTAATTATTATGCCGAAATAATGAATTGAGTTCGTATAGGCATTTTGGATGCTGCTATTGCAATAGCTTTTCTGGCTATATTTTCTGTGACTCCGCCCATTTCATAAAGTATTCTACCTGGTTTAACGACAGCTACCCAATATTCGGGAGATCCTTTTCCTGACCCCATACGTGTTTCTGTAGGTCTTACTGTAACCGGTTTGTCTGGAAATATGCGTACCCATATTTTTCCACCGCGGCGGGCATTTCGTGACATTGCCCGCCGCCCTGCTTCTATTTGTCTAGATGTGATCCAAGTGGGCTCAAGTGCCTGAAGAGCATATCTACCGAAGCAAATATGATTACCTCGGGAGGATATTCCTTTCATTCTTCCTCTATGTTGTTTACGGAATCTGGTTCTTTTGGGGTTATAGTTGATGGTTCTTTCTCAATTCCATCTCTACTACAGAACCGTACATGAGATTTTCATCTCATACGGCTCCTCGCGAATGAAACGATTAAAATAGAATATACATGGATTTAATGAATAAAATAATATACCGAATCGTCGTGGTATTTTTTGAGATTTCATCTAATTTATTGGTCTATTGGAAATTTGTATATCTTGTTTTGATATATAACTAAACAAGTATTCTTTTTCTATTCTAGACAATTCTTGTTATCTAGATATAAATAGATAATGTTGTTTTGTTATGTTATAAGGTTCTAACGAATCTTTATTTGGTTTTTTCTTTTATTACCATATCGGATTGACCCCTATTTAGAAATCCAATAAAATCCAAATTTTCGCGGGCGAATATTTACTCTTTCATTATCTATTTCAGATGTAGGGTTAGCCCATGACTCCTCAGAACATGATTCCTCAGAATAAATGGATTGGTTCTTGGTTCGTTCCGCCATCCCACCCAATGAATCATTAAGATTCGTTTTTAAGAAAATCTTAGGCATTCACAGGTTCCGTCGTTCCCATCGCTTCTCGATTAATGGTTAGGTCTGAATTGTACAATGGAGCCTCTAATTCCATTTTGTTTTTTCTTGAGTCAACCTTCTCAGTTTTTAGTGACTCGGGGCTCTTGATTTGTTTGTTCTATGAATATAGTCATCTAATTATGGATTAATTAATATTGATGCTTTATTACACTACCTTTTATGACATGACTCATAGACCTTACATATTAGAATTCTATATCATTGATATTTTTTTTTCTCTCTTTCTTTCACCCTTTCATTTATCCATATATTCTTATTGCTTCACAACTCATAATCGGATTCGTTTTTCTTTTTTTTTTATGCAATATTTCCGTTGGTATAATGATATCGCCAATATATCATATCTTTACTTATATCTTGACTGGTTCTTTAGATCCAGATAATGCGAAGCGATGAGTTGGTTATTAGTTCTATAGTTATTAATTAATACTACGAGTTGGTTTATTTTTTTTGTTGAATTCTAACCACTCTAAAAAAAATAAACCAACGCAACGAGTCGCACACTAAGCATAGCAATTATATCAATATCAAATGATTAATCGAATTTTTATTCAATCTTATAAAATTTAATTAAAATTGCTCATTTTTGTTTTGATTTAACAGAATAAGAATGGAAGAATTTTTCATTTTTTGTTTTTTCGCTAGATAGAACGTTAAAGATAAGGCAAAGCTTATTATTCTTCGTTTACAAATATCCAAATTTTGATGCCTAATACCCCATAAATAGTTCGAACTGTATAGGAACAATAATCAATTTTTGCTCGAATGGTTTGTAGAGGAACCCGACCTTCTCTGATCCATTCGACACGTGCAATTTCTTTTCCGTCGATACGTCCCGCAATTTGTACTTGAACTCCTTTTGTACCCGCCTGTTCAGTTAATTCAATAGCTTTTTTCATTGCTTTACGAAAGGAAACTCTATTCTTTAATTGTCCGGCTATAAATTCTGCAAGAATATTAGGGTGTCCATAAGGGTTTGCAATTCTTGTAATAGCAATGTTGAGTTTTCCCTTCATACAATTAAGTTTTTTTTGCACATTCATCTGTAATTCTTCGATTCTTCGAGGTTTACCTTCTATTAATAACTTTGGAAATCCCATATAGATTATGACTTGAATCAGATCGATTCTTTTTTGAATCTTTATCCGTGCAATTCCCTCGACACCAGAAGATATTCTCATATTTTTTTGTACATAATTCTTGATACAATCCCGTATTTTTTCATCTTCTTGTAGACTCTCGGAATAATTTTTTGGTTGTGCAAACCAAAGAGAATGATGACTTTGGGTTGTACCAAGTCTGAAACCGAGCGGATTTATTTTTTGTCCCATAATCCCCCACTATTCTACATAAAATGACACTTCGTATCTGTGTATTTTTTTTATTTATCTTTATCGATCCGGTTTTTTTGAAGCATAATATGTATGGCATATTTGCGTCTTTCATACTCTTCTTCAATCTATAGATATATCTTTCAATACAATAGTTATATGACAATTTAGCAGATAACTTTGTCTTCGAGTTCGAAGTTTTCATTTTTTCATAGTAGTACCCTTATT
>JAIUCV010003401.1:27500-29423 GCA_026724425.1 Erythrophleum ivorense
CTTTTCTATTGATTCCTCCGGATTGGATCAAAAACAATTCTTGAATGAGGTATTCAACTCCAGGGATGAATCGAAAAAGAAATCTTTATTGGTTCTACCTCCTATTTTTTATGAAGAGAATGAATCTTTTTATCGAAGGATCAGAAAAAAATGGGTCCGGACCTCTTGCGGGAATGATTTGGAAGATCCAAAACCAAAAATAGTGGTATTTGCTAGCAACAACATAATGGAGGCAGTCAATCAATATAGATTGATCCGAAATCTGATTCAAATCCAATATAGCACCTATGGGTACATAAGAAATGTATTGAATCGATTCTTTTTAATGAATCGATCCGATCGCAACTTCGAATATGGAATTCAAAGGTATCAAATAGGAAATGATACTCTGAATCATAGAACTATAATGAAATACACGATCAACCAACATTTATCAAATTTGAAAAAGAGTCAGAAGAAATGGTTCGATCCTCTTATTTTGATTTCTCGAACCGAGAGATCCATGAATCGGGATCCTAATGCATATAGATACAAATGGTCCAATGGGAGCAAGAATTTCCAGGAACATTTGGAACATCTCATTTCTGAGCAGAATAGCCGTTTTCAAGTAGTGTTCGATCGATTACGTATTAATCAATATTCGATTGATTGGTCTGAGGTTATCGACAAAAAAGATTTGTCTAAGTCACTTTGTTTCTTTTTGTCCAAGTTACTTCTTTTTTTGTCCAAGTTTCTTCTCTTTTTGTCTAACTCACTTCCTTTTTTCTTTGTGAGTTTCGGGAGTATCCCCATTCATAGGTCCGAGATCCACATCTATGAATTGAAAGGTCCGAATGATCAACTCTGCAATCAGTTGTTAGAATCAATAGGTCTTCAAATCGTTCATTTGAAAAAATGGAAACCCTTCTTATTGGATGACCATGATACTTCCCAAAAATCGAAATTCTTGATCAATGGAGGAACAATATCACCATTTTTGTTCAATAAGATACCAAAGTGGATGATTGACTCATTCCATACTAGAAAGAATCGCAGGAAATCTTTTGATAACACGGATTCCTATTTCTCAATGATATCCCACGATCAAGACAATTGGCTGAATCCCGTGAAACCATTTCATAGAAGTTCATTGATATCCTCTTTTTCTAAAGCAAATCGACTTCGATTCTTGAATAATCGACATCACTTCCGCTTCTATTGTAACAAAAGATTCCCTTTTTATGTGGAAAAGGCCTGTATCAATAATTATGATTTTACGTATGGACAATTCCTCAATATCTTGTTCATTCGCAACAAAATATTTTCTTTGTGCGGCGGTAAAAAAAAACATGCTTTTTTGGAGAGAGATACTATTTCACCAATCGAGTCACAGGTATCTAACATATTCATACCTAACGATTTTCCGCAAAGTGGTGACGAAAGGTATAACTTGTACAAATCTTTCCATTTTCCAATTCGATCCGATCCATTCGTTCGTAGAGCTATTTACTCGATCGCAGACATTTCTGGAACACCTCTAACAGAGGGACAAATAGTCAATTTTGAAAGAACTTATTGTCAACCTCTTTCAGATATGAATCTATCTGATTCAGAAGGGAAGAACTTGCATCAGTATCTCAATTTCAATTCAAACATGGGTTTGATTCACACTCCATGTTCTGAGAAATATTTACCATCCGAAAAGAGGAAAAAACGGAGTCTTTGTCTAAAAAAATGCCTTGAGAAAGGGCAGATGTATAGAACCTTTCAACGAGATAGTGCTTTTTCAACTCTCTCAAAATGGAATCTATTCCAAACATATATACCATGGTTCCTTACTTCGACAGGGTACAAATATCTAAATTTTCTATTTTTAGATACTTTTTCAGACCTATTGCCGATACTAAGTAGCAGCCAAAAATTTGTATCCATTTTTCATGATAT
>JAIUCV010003402.1:0-29376 GCA_026724425.1 Erythrophleum ivorense
TCCTTAATGGAACCATATTGTGACAAATAGACCAAAGTGTAGTCTTAAGAGTGAGTTGGATGTCATAATTTGTTCCAAGAGTATAATTTAGTGTTGTTTATTGTGAATAGGCCAAAGAAATCCAACCCCACCTCCTTGTGTTTGTGGAACCAAAAAGGAGAAGGAACAAGCAAAGTAAAGCTTGAATTTGCATCAAGGTAGCTCTCCACCTTTTCTTATTGCATTTTCTTGTTGCATATGGTGTCATTGTGTGCTTGTGTGTATGTTTATATGTTTGAGACATGCCACTTGATGCTATGTTGCTATTTTGGTACCAATATGCCTTCTTGAATGTCTTTGAATGATGGAAATGGCTCATAAGGGTGAGGTAGTGCCAAAAGTCCCTTAATGTGGGTGAGGAGATGCCAAAAGTCTCATGGCATGGGTGAGACAAGGCCAAAAGTCCCTTGGATGGGTGAGGCTAAGTCAAAAGTCCCAAGAGCCAAGAGTGAGGCAATCCAAAAGTCCTAGAAATGGGGTGAGGCCAACACAAAAGTCCCTAGAGCTCATTCTTATTCTTGACATGTGTTTGTGACATAAAGTGGAAATTGAATGCTTCATTGATTGAGTAGTTGCATACTTGTACCCTTGACATGTTATATGCCTTGAAAATGTGATTGAATAGGTGTATGAGCTATTGAGATTCAATGAATCTCACCCCCTCCTTTCTCTCATCTCATATGATCTAGGTGGAGTTCAAGACCCAAAGGATGGAAGCCAAGGAGCTTAAATCTCCATCTCTTGGCAAACCTTTATATTTTGACATACTATGATGACTAGAATGTAAAAGTAGATATGTAAATGTTATTTTTGAGCCATGACACTTTGAACAAGTGTAAAACTATGTAAAGTTAGTGTATGTATCAAGAATAGAGTCTAATGAGTAGAATTATGTATTTTGACCACTTGGGAGCCCATTTGTGTATGTATGTTTATGGAAGTGGCATGGTGAATTTGAGTTGCATGAGAGTTCAGACCTTATGAGGGACTTATTTATGCTATATTTATGCTTTCTAAGTTGCTCAAATAGGTGTGGAACCATGAATGGCTCATTTGAACCAAAGTTGCCTCTTGTTGGGACCAAAATTGCCATAAGCTTGAGCTATGGCAAAATCTGACCAAATGACCTCTTCTTGACTTGGAATTTTGCATGCAAGTAGATCTTGCCTAGAGATTTTTGGGAAGCCAAAGATCAGGTCATTTGGAGGTCTGTGGAATTTTCTATGATTTTTCAAAGTTGGTATCAGAATTTCGGATTTGCACTGGTACTGTTCATTTGGTCAGTTTTGAAATCATGTCATCCGAGGGGCAAACGTGGTCCAATGGCTACGAAATTTTATAGCTAGAAACTAGGCATTCACAGTGACTTGTAGCAACTGGAAGCACCTCATTTGGAGGTCTGAGCTGAGAGATATGCATTTTTGAATTTCTGGGACAGTAGCAGTAGCTCAACATGACCTGAGTTACTGTTCCATTGAATTTGGGTAGCTAAGCGTGATTACTCTGATCTGAGTCTATTTTTACCATAAATTTAACGTTCATAGCTTTCCAAATTGGTATTATTTGCATGGATTGGATTTTTGTGGAATTAATTGGACATTTTCAAAGTTCATAGCAGACACTTGTATCAGCACCAGTAGCTGTCCGAACCTTAACCACTTTTCGCGTGTCAAACGTTTTCTGTGTTATGTTTCATGGCCTGAGCATATTTTTAAAATAAATTAGACATGTGTAGCTTTCCAGAATGGCCAAGAATGAACGATTTCAATTTTTTTAGAATTAGTTACGAATTTTAAAACTTCCTATCAGTAAACTGAACCAGTGGCCCAGACAGCAGCAACCCCAGTGGCTTTTCGGATGTCAAATGTTTTCCCCTTAATGATTCATGGGCTGAAACTATTTTTATCATGGGGTAGACATCCAGAGCTTTCTGGAATGGTAAAGTTTGTTGGATTTCGAATTTTGTGGATTTAGTTATGAATTTCCGAAGTTGTGACAGAAAAACTGAAATTCTGGCCGAAAATAAGAGTGTGAATTTGATGGTCTCCTTTAAGTTCCACGAGTTATGGGCCAACTTTGGTTATGCAAATGAGTTGTATGTATGTAATTAAATATGAGAACGTGTTGTATGAGCTCATATGGTCCGTGTGACACCGAATGGAATTTTTATACGCGACGTAACACGAAATAAGGCATTATTTAATGTCATTTTCCATTCCCTTTTGTTCAATTGATCATGCGAGACTTAGAAATGATCGGAAGCATGCTAGAAATATATGGTGTTACACACTCCATAACAGTTAAGTTGCCACAGGTTATACACACACATGAGCCACACATCCAGCTCACTTGTACATGGCTTCATGCATAAATACATAGCACCTCACTTAGAAACACTCACATGCACAACATTTCACTTCCACGTAGCTCTAGCTTAGGCACTTCACACATGCACAAAGGTTGCCACTAGCAGCACTAACTCACCCATTCCATGTAACTAACAGACATGCACACAAATATACGAGACTTCCACTTATGTTGCCACACTAGCCTTCATACACCAACATAAACACACATCATTTATGCAGAATGTGGAAAACACGTGAAAGAAGAGACCACGTGGGATAAAATAGAAGTAGAATGAGTGAACAGGAACAAAGTTGAAGAAGAAGCTACACATGCAGAAACAGGGAAGAAGGTGAGCGCATGGGTTACTAGACGTGGGGCTTCTCGAGGAGAAAAGAAAACATATGTACACTCATGGTCTAAAGGGCAAAAGTTACATGGAATGAGCTAAAAAGAATAAGCTTGAACTGGGCAAAAGGTTTTAAATGGCAAAAGTCACATGGAATGGGAAGCCTGCATCAACAAATAACATGTGTGAATGGCATGATCTAGGAAGAGGCAGAAGGAGGAAATGGGCTGGCTATGAAAGTGAATAAAGGAAGATGAGCTGGAGGCTAAGTAAGCAAGCAACGCACAGAACATGAAATAGAACACATTTTTTTAAGGGAGTTGACATGGAATCACGTCCATTTAGCAAGAACTCGAGAGGATAGCACACACAAAGCTGACATGGAGGAAGCATAAGTCTAGTTGGCTATTTAAAAAGAAGAAGCTATGGGTTTTGGTACTTTTTGAGGAGGAGAAACACAGAAGTTACATGAAGAGCAATGGGTTTTAGTGAAGAAGCAAGATTGAGCTTGGGTCAAGAAGTAGACTCGAAATGCAAAGCCACAGAATGAACACGTAAGGATTGACGTGGGAACTAAAGGCTGAGAATAAAAGCAAAAATAGCACGTAAAAGGAAAAATGAAGAGCACGTGATTAGAGGGAATGAAAAAAATAAAGGAAGTAGCAGGCACATGAAGGAAGGCACATGATTTTTTTAATGAGGAGGCTAGAGGCAAAATGCTATTGGCCCATCCATCGAATAAAAGACACCATTCCATTCATATAATCATCGTCATTCATTCGTAACACTCCATTCATCCTTCATCTAGTAGCTTTTCTCCATGCCATTTCCACTTCATTCTCCACCATTGCTCCATTCCAATGAAGCTCTAATTCTCATCTTGTGATTAGCTTAGAAAACCTTGGAGAAGCTTGAATCTATGGAGAAAACAAAGGAATTTTGACTAAGAGTTTCTCTTTTTCTTGCATTTTTCCCTTTCTTGTATTAGCTTGGTTAAGGTTGTATTGGATTAAGAATTTGTATTGCTTACAATTAGTGGCTAATTAGACACTAATTAGGATACTTTTTGAATGGTTATTTGATTGATTGAGTGCTGGATTTTCATTATTCTCTAATTTTCCATGTATGCCATCAAGGTGTTCGATGAAATGTATGAGTAAAATTATATGCTTGATTGTTTGATTTGAGGATTTCTTAAGGTTTAATTAGGTAATTAGACATCTTAGGGTGATGATTCAAAGGCTAATTAATCATTTAATCAATCAAATTGAGTATTCATTGATCCTAAAGGCAAGAAATAATGATTTAGCGCAGGGTTGAGCTTTCAATTCAACATTATCTTATTAATTTCTTGAATCTTGGATGGTAATTCAAGATCATTTGCCATTAACACAATTAAGGACTCTTAGATCAGAATTAATCACAATTGAATTAGGATAAGGATAGTAGATACCAAGGGATGAATCCAAAACTAGTCACAAGTCTATCATTTAACCATAACTCATGCAATTAGGAACTTTATTTTAATTTCATTTTAGTTAGTTTAATTAGATCAAAAACCCCCTTAATTTAGGTAGTTCTAGTGTCCTTTAACACTTAGAAAACTCAATTAAATATTGAATTCTATTTCCAAGGAAGATGACCTAGGTTGTGCTACTAACTATAAAATTTAATCTAACCTAGTTTTATTTTGAAGGTTGTGCAACACAACCTCTCAAAATTTGGCGCCGTTGCGGGGGAATTAGATTCTTAATTGTTTGAAAAAGTTTTCTAAGTGCTTTTACTCTATTTTTGTTCTATTTTGGTTTGATTTTTGTTCTATTTTAGACTTGGATTTTGGACATTTCGATTGCTTGAATCAAGAGTCTACTTGCTGGAATTTTTGTTTAAAGTGCCTAAAAAATTCTAAAACTTTGTTTTCTAAGGTTTTTGGGTGTTTTAAGCAAAATTAATAGCAAAACTATTATGTGCACTAGTTTTTGGCCAAATTTCATTGTTTAAGGCACTTTTTTCTAATTTTTTAGTATTTTCTCGAATTTTTTAGGAATTTTTCAATTTTTTTGGATTTTATTTCTTTATTTTTTATGAGTTTATTTTATGTGATTAACCTCTATTTTTTAGTGCTTTTAATTGTTAGGTAAGTCTTAGCTTCATTGGATTTTTATTTTCTTAATTTAGAGTTAATTTTAGTGTAGTTTGTTACTAATTTGTTTTGTGCTAAAATTAATTGTGCTTCTCATATTATTTGCATTGATGGATCCTTATTATTCTAATCAAGGTGTCTATGATTCTTGTACAAAAGATAGGATCTTCTGGAAGTTAGATGAAACCATTTCAATGTGTCGTGGCATTCTTGAACGACAAAGACAAGCACAACAAAGCCAACAATACTAATAATTCCAACCACCATGCTACCAACCATACTATCATCTATATGAGATTCACCCCAATTACCACCATCATTATGAGCTATACCATAACTTCCATATGCAAGACCCAAAGTATCATTCCTACAACTATAATGAGGGATACATACAATAGGAGCCCCAGAGGGAACCAAGTTAGGAAGAAAGGAGGATGCAAAAAATGGACACTTACAATCTTCAACTCCAATGAGAAACTGAACAGTTGCATCTTCAAAATCAATAAATGATTGACAACCTCATGAAGGATTTAGGAGTTTAAATGAATTAACCAACTTCAAGTGCTATTGAATTGACTGAAGACCAAATTAGAAGGGAATGTATAAAGGAGGAAGAGTCCTATTCACTGAGTAATATCCTTCCATCTTCTAATACATTGCAATTTGTTGGAACTAATTCTAGTATTCATGATAGCACTGTGACTACTGATACACATGATTGTGTTGATTTTGAATTGCATGACGATGATGTTGATGAAGAAATTGTTGTTGAATCTCCTGATTTGGTTGATTGTGGTAACTCTTTAAGCAAAACTGATATATTTGTTGATGTTCATGAGTCCTTGTATACTTATACACTTGGTATTTCTACACTTAGCTGTGATCACAGTGATGAATTCATTTCTGAATCTATTGAGTCTAGGGTAATAAATAAGTGTGAGGGTGACTTGGAATGTGATAATGTGACTGATGAAATAGTAAATGTAGCATGCAATGATGATATGGATAGTGAAATTGTTGAATAGCTTATTATTGATAATTCAGACTCTAATTTGAAATACTTATGTGATGAATTGCATATAGGTCGTGTGTGTGCTAAGATAGATGAGTTTTGGAGATCAGATAAGTCTGTTGAATCCATAAACTCCTTTATTTGCACTAAAACTATCAATGAGATTGATTCTACTAATCATACTAGTGTTGATGAGAGTATGCATAGAGATAGTGCTAATATTGAAAACCTTAGTGATGCTTGTGCTATTATTGATACTAGTGAGAGATTGGATTTAGTTGTTAATCATTATTTAGAATCTTACGAGTCTACTGATGTCTCTTTAGTCAGGGAAGATATTGTTTCTTTTACTGAGAGTCCAGAACAAATTCTTGAAGTTAGTGAGCTAATTCCCAATAATCAACAGACTCCCCTAACTAAGAAGAAGCAACTACTAGATGCCTTGAACTTGAAAGATTGTGAGTAGTTGCAAATTAATTCTTCTGTTGATGCAGTGACTCTTACTAATAGGAGTCCAGCTGATTTTATTGGATTTGATAGATTTCTAGAGAGTTTTGATTTTAAATTTTATTTCTTTAGTTTTAAATGTCCTAAATTTGATTTTTCTTCTTTCATTGCTTCTAGACATGCTGAATATGACTTTCCAAAACTATTGATGGTTGAGGAAGTCCCTAAATCTTCATTACATGATCAATCAAAATGCTTTAAAGCAGTGAGACTTAAATTTGTTGAATTGAAGAGGAATAAAGTTGTTTTAATTCTGGTTTTTGATACTTATGATTAGTTGGTCTCCTATAGAGTTCTTTTTAGTTTAGGATGTAGTTTTCTTTTTCTTTTCTACATTACTGTTTGTTTTGTTTCTATTTTGTAGGTAATAAAAGGTTTCTAACCAGCTACATGGGAATCTAAGCTACCCTTGAGATCTTCGATTCAAGTTTATCCAGCTGTATACTTTCTCTTTTCACTTTTTATATTGTGTTGTTTATTTGTTAATTGGATTGTGTGCTAACATTGAGGACAATGCAATATTTAAGTGTGGGGGGCGGAGTCATTTCATTCCATTTCATCTTCTCTTTGCTTCCTTTGTAAAAAAAAATGAAAACTTTTGAGAAAATTTTGAGAAATAACGTGATTTTTTTCAATTTCTTCTATGAAAGTTGCAAGTTGAGATGATTGTAGCTTGGATTCACTTAAACATGATAAGTAATGGATCTTGTGTCTTGATTCAAGTGAAGTGGCAATGAATTTGATTTCAATGAATTATTTGATAGCCATGAACTGGTGAGGAATTGAGCCTTAATTATTCATTTCTAGTGTGTATTCACCTATCACTGCTTCCACTCTATAACTTGTCTTGATTCTTTATTGATGCCACATTTGCATTTGCATGCATGAAAATGATAAGGCATTCATTTCTTTTTGTAGCTAGTGAGCCAAATAACCAACCTTTAAATACATTCTTTCCATTGTTTAGCCACTTTGGACTTGATTTTATTTTCTTTGTTGAACCTATAACCATGAAAAATGAAAAAGTTTCCCACCTTGTTTTAAGATACCTTAGGGATTTCAAGGAGCATTACAATTGTTTAGGATGAGAGAATGTATGCTTGCATCAATTTAGGCCATTGTTGGTAAAAATTGAGGAAAATGTTCAAAGTTAAAGAAAAGAAGAGATAGAAAAGCAAAAAGAAAACAATGAATGAGAAGTTTGAAGAAAAAAAGAAGAAGGAAAAGTCATTGAAAATCAAAAGAAAGAAGTGTTTTGAGTTAGTATTTACTATTACTAGTTGGAAATAAGGCCTTAAATGCATATTCTTCCCTATCATAAGTTCCATTGATTGCTTTTGAAGTCCTAAGGTATCCATTTGTTTGTCTTTCCCTGTATATTGATAAAGGCTATTTTCATACATTTTATTTCTCTTAATTTGGATATTTTAATGAATAACTATGGCTTAATGAGTTTTATTAGGTGGATAATTGATTTTAATAGCCACTTTGGCACTCTAAGAGTTTATTTGCAAAATTAATGAATTTAATGCATAAATTTATCATAAATAAATTTTGTGAGTATTCTTATTTCATCTTTTCCATTCTTTTTGTGCAGAATTTGGGCAATTTGAATTTAAATGTTGGAGAAGATTTCACATGCAAAATGGAGGAAGCAATACTAGTCCAGTCTCAAGCACAGAACACACTCAAGGGACTAAAAGAGAAGATTGTTGTGCGAGACAAGGCTTGGGTTTTGGAGACTTGAACAGAGGAGGGAGGAATAAGGCTGTACATTCAATTAAGGCCCATTAACTCACATGTCACTCACAAGTCCAGCACTCTGCTTCATATCGCCATGTAGCTCCAGGTTAGCCACTTCACACTCACGTTACAGCAACCCTCCCTTGTTCGCATGAATGAAACACACAAAATGTGATTTTAGAGGCTTGAGTTGATGGTTCCATGAATTTATGGGAGGAAGAGGTTGTGAAGAAAAGAGGCACGAGTTGGGAAGAAAGGAGCTTCATGATTCACACACAAGATACAGAATACATAAAAGATGCATGAAGAAAATGGAGCAAAAGCTACAGTTTGGAAGAGCTACACGTGGAAGGAACAAGTAGCATGAAGAGAGGAAGCAATATGAATGAATAAGAAAGAAGAAGAAGAAGCCACTCAAGCAGAAATAGAGGAAAAGCCACTATTTGAGACGGAAGAAATGACGTGGCTACACTAGAAACAAGCAAGCAACATGTAACAAACAAAGTTACGGGACAGCTAACGTGGAGGGTGAGCAGATGTTATGTGGAATGAGAGCTGAGAACAAAGCATGTAGTAGCCACTTGCATGTTCAGCTCCACCATATTAATACATACATGCATGACACATGAACACAAGGAAGCCACGTCATTCATGAGCTCACACCTAGAAGCTTGCACAAACTGGAAGAATTAAGCTACGGGTTCCTAATTGTGAAGGCAGAAAATGACGTGGGGTAGTAGCAAAAATAAGGGGAAAGATACATGATTTAATAGCACTGGGCAGAAGCTATATGAGAAGCTTGAATAAGAAATAAAGAAAAGCACATGAGTTTTAAATGGAGGGCTGAGCACGTGACATACAAAGAAAGAAACTAAGCCACGTGAGCAGAATTAGCTCGAGCAGCAAGTAATATGCATCAGTCCATCCATTTGATCTATTCCCAGCACATTCCATACAAACGCATCAAAGAATCTAGAGCATTGAGGAGCAAAAATAAACAATTGAATAAAGCTCACATGGGAAGAACGTTGGGGCCCATACTCATATAAACAAAAGAAGAAGAAACGTGGATTGCTATGGGTAATTGGCATAAAAGGGAGCACATGAAATTATTAAACAAAACATGTGAGAAGGGCATCCATTCCATACACTCATTCCATCGAATAAAAAGGATCCAAGGAGAACAATCTGAGGGATCCACACTCCATGCCGTAGCCATTTTTCATATTCCCTTCCTCTATTCTTCCATACAATGAAGCTCTAATTCTCATCTTGCGATTAGTTTAGAAAAGGACATTGAAGAAGCTTGAATCTATGGAGATAACAAAGGAATTTTGGCTAAGAATTTCTCTTTTTCTTGTATTTTCCCCTTTCTTGTATTATCTTGGTTAAGGTTGTATTGGATCAGGAATTTGTATTGTTTACAATTAGTGGCTAGTTAGACACTAATTAGGATACTTTTTGAATGATTATTTGATTGATTTAGTACTGGATTTTCATTATTCTCTAATTTCCCATGTATGCCATTAAGGTGTTCGATGAAATGCATGAGTGAAATTGTGTGCTTGATTGTTTGATTTGAGAATTTCTTAGTGTTTAGTTGGTTAATTAAACATCTTAGGGTGATGATTCAGAGGTTAATTAATCAATTAATCAATCAAATTGAGTATTCATTGATCTTAAAGACAAGAATTGACAATTTGATGCGAGATTGAGGTTTCAATTCAGCATTAGATTGTTAATCTCTTGAATCTTGGATGGTAATTCAAGATCATTTGCCATGGACACGATTAGGGACTCTTAGACCAGAATTAATTACAATTGGATTAGGATAAGGATAGTGGATACTAAGGGACGAATTCAAGGCTAGTTATAAGTCCATCATTCATCAATTAACTCATGCAATTAGGTAGAAATTAGGAATTTTATTTCAATTTCATTTTAGATAGTTTAATTAGATAAAACCCCCCTAAATTAGATAGCTTTTAGGATCTTTCACTTAGAAAACCCAATTAAGTATTGAACTCCATTTCCAAGGAAGATGACCTAGGTTGTGCCACTAACTATAAAATTTAATCTAACCTAGTTTTATTTTGAGGGTTGCATGACACGATCATTATATATCTATTCATTTCATCTCCTTAGCCTTACTACAACCTTGAATAAAGTCCTATTGATTTGTGTATTGCATTTGGTATGGCTGGTGGAGATTTAGAAGCTTGACAAGCCTATGGTAGTGAGTTTCTGATAGGTGAAGTTTGAGTGATACACATTGCCTAAACACTTGAGATTGAGAGTAAACACTAATCCATGTGAGAGGCTATGCATTTTTGATTCATTCTTTTCAAATGAAATTTCCATGGAACTTAATTTCTTAATGTAAGTGAAATTAGCTTTGATTGTTGAAGTGCTGAAGAGACATGATCATTCTCTACCTTATGATTTTTACTCTTCTTTTTCATTTTCATTTTTCCATTTGCCATTCCACTAGTCTTTCCTTAGATTGAGTTTTGCCCAGGAATGCAAAGGTTTAAGAGTGGGAGAATTTGATGAATGCTATTTTTACATATTTTAATTCTTCTAAACTTAGGCAATTTAGTGTCCAAATATAGCTTTAAGGGTTTAATGAGGTGGAATTTGATTTTAGCAACCATTTCTGTACTCTAGGAAATTATTTACAAAATTATTGAGTTTTAATGCATGAATTTCTTTTAAATAATTTTGTAAATAATTCTACTTAATACTTTTCATTCTTTTGTGTAGATTTTAATGGGCAAATGAAGCTTAAATGAGAATTTGAATTAAAGAAGAAAAGGTGAAGAGTTGAGCTTCAAGTGTACTTTTTGTGAAGCTAAAAATTGGAGAATGGAAGCTTAAATTAATGTGGGAATATGAGAAGGAAAGAGTAGAGCTAACACAAATCTTACACAAGCTTCATTCTCTTGTTGACCAGCCCACATGCATTATTTACACACACCTACTCTCATAAAGACATCTCCTTTCACATAGCTTTATATACTTCAAACATACAACACAAGATAGCCCATCATTCATTCCGTTTCCCTCACTCGAGCAACCATTCACTCACACTTCACAACACTTAAGTTTCCACGGGTTACACACACACATGAGCCACACATCCAGCTCATTTGTACATGGCTTCATGCATAAACACATAGCACCTCACTTAGAAACACTCACATGCACTACACTTCACTTCCACGTAGCTCTAACTTAGGCACTTCACACATGCACAAGGGCTGCCACTAGAAACACTAACTCCATTCCATGTAGCTAACACACATGCACACAAATATACTAGTCTTCCAATTATGTTGCCACACCAACCTTCATACTCCAACACAAACACATTCCATTTATATAGAATGTGGAAAACACGTGAAAGAGGAGACCATGTGGGATAAAATAGAAGTAGAATGAGTGAACAGGAGCTGAGTTGAAGAAGAAGCTACACATGTAGAAACAGGGAAGAAGGTGAGTGCATAGGTTTCTAGACATGGGGGCTTCTTGAGGAGAAAAGAAAACATACATACATTTATGGCCTGAAGGGTAAACATTAGGTGGAATAAGCTGAAAAGAAGAAGCATGAGCTGGGCAAAAGGTTTTAAATGGAAAAAGTCACGTGGAATGGGAAGTATGCATCAACAAATAACACACGTGAATGGCACACTCTGGGCTGAGGCAAAAGGAGGAAACATGCTGGGTATGAAAGTGAATGAAGGAAGATGAGCTGAAGGTTGAGTAAGTAAGCAAAGCATAGCACGTGAAACAGAGCATGTTTTTCTAAGGGAGTTAATGTAGAATCATGTCCATTTAGCAAGACTCAAGAGGATAGCACACACAAAGCTGACATGGAGAAAGCATAAGTCCAGCAGGCTATTTGAAGAGAAGAAACTATGGGTTTTGGTATTTTTTGAGGAGGAGAAACATAGAAGTTACATGAAGAGCAATGGGTTTTGATGAAGAAGCATGATTGAGCTTAGGTAGAGAAGAAGAAAAGAAGCAGACTCGAAATGCAAAGCCATAAAATGAACATGTAAGGATTGATGTGGGAACTAAAGGCTGAGAATAAAAGCAAAAGTAGCACACGAAAGGAAAAATGAATAGCACGTGATTAGAGGGAATGACAAAAATAAAGGAAGCAATAGGCACATGAAGGAAGGCATGTGATTTTTTTAATGAGGAGGCTAGAGGCAAAATGATATTGACCATCGATCGAATAAAAGATGCCATTCCATTCATGCAATCTATTGTCATTCATTCGCAACACTCCATTCATCCTTCGTCTAATAGATTCTGTCCATGCCATTTCCACTCCATTCTCCACCATTTCTCCATTCCAATGAAGCTCTAATTCTCATCTTGTGATTAGCTTGGAAAGCCTTGGAGAAGCTTGAATCTATGGAGAAAACAAAGGATTTTTGACTAAGAGTTTCTCTTTTTCTTACATTTTCCCCTTTCTTGTATTATCTTGGTTAAGGTTGTATTGGATTAGGAATTTGTATTGCTTACAATTCGTGGCTAGTTAGACACTAATTAGGATACTTTTTGAATGATTATTTGATTGATTGAGTACTGGATTTTCATTGTTCTCTAATTTTCTATGTATGCCATCAAGGTGTTCGATGAAATGTATGAGTAAAATTGTGTGCTTGATTGTTTGATTTGAGGATTCCTTAAGGTGGTGAATTAAATATCTTAGGGTGATGATTCAGAGGCTAGTTAATCATTTAATTAATCAAATTGAGTGTTCATTGATCCTAAAGGCAAGAAATAATGATTTAGTGCAGGGTTGAGGTTTCAATTCAACATTATCTTGTTAATTTCTTGAATCTTGGATGGTAATTCAAGATCATTTGCCATGGACACAATTAGGGACTCTTAGATCAGAATTAATCACAATTGAATTAGGATAAGGATAGTGGATACCAAGGGATGAATCCAAAGCTAATCACAAGTCTATCATTCAACCATAACTCATGCAATTAGGTAGCAATTAGGAACTTTATTTCAATTTCATTTTAGTTAGTTTAATTAGATTGAAAACCCCCTTAATTTAGGTAGTTCTAGGATCCTTTAACACTTAGAAAACCCAATTAGACATTGAATTCCATTTCCAAGAGAGATGACCTAAGTTGTACCACTAACTATAAAATTTAATCCAACCTAGTTTTATTTTGAAGGTTGTGCGACACGACTTCTCAAAATTTGGCGCTGTTGCTAGGGAATTGGATTCTTAGCTATTTGAAAAGGTTTTCTAGGTATTTTTACTCTATTTTTGTTCTATTTTGGTTTGATTTTTGTTCCATTTTGGACTTGGATTTTGGACATTTCAGTTGCTTGATTCTAGAGTCTACTTGTTGGAATTTTTGTTTAAAGTGCCCACAAAATACTCAAACTTTGTTTTCTAAGATTTTTAGGTGTTTTGAGCAAAATTAATAGTAATGCTATTAGGTGCATCATTTTTTGGCCAAATTCCATTGTTTAAGGCACTTTTTCTAAATTTTTAGTATTTTCTTGAATTTTTTAAGAATTTGTCAATTTTTCTGGATTTAATTTCTTTTTTTGTGAGTTTATTTTGTGTGATTAACCTCTATTTTTTAGTGCTTTTGATTGTTAGGTAAGTCTTAACTTCATTGGATTTTTATTTTCTTAATTTAGAGTTAATTTTAGTGTAGTTTGTTACTAATTTGTTTTATGCTAAAATTAATTGTGCTTCTCATATTATTTGGATTGAATGGATCCTTATTATTCTAATCAACCCCAGACTGCTTCCTGCATGGCTTTGGACCTCTCATTCTTCCACTCTAAAATTGAGCTAAACTCTTGTGCTTCCTCTCCCTCATTCAGATCATTTCTTGCACGTCAAGCCCAAGCTCTTTCACGTTAGTTTGCTTCATCTTCTGCTCACGAAAACTATGACTGCATCTTCTGTTCTGCTCATCATGCTTCTTACGAATGGGTAGCTGCTGCACTATTCTGCATATGTGTGAGCTTGGACCCTTGGCTTTGCATGTGTCAAGGAGAAGCTCGTGAGTGAAGCAACGTGGTTGGAGGTACAAATTAATGCTTCTGGATGTCCAACCCATGGCTGGCTATTGCTGGAAGTGACTTGTGAGTGTGGAGTGGCTAACCGGGAGCTACATGGTGATATGAAGTAGAATGCTGGACTTGTGGGTATGGAGGAGTGGAAGGTGAGAGAGTTTGAGAGTATAAGTGATAGTATACATGACCCATGCTTGCATGTCGATGTGCTATGCTTCTTCTTTGCAAATTTCCCTAAGTAAAAAGAAATAAAAATAAAAATAAAAATAAAAGCCCAAAATAACAAAAATAAAATAAAACAAGATAAAATAAAATAAAATAAAATAAAAAATCATTAAAAATTCTAATTTATTCAACAAAATTTTAAAAGATAAGATTGATTTCTAAACTAAATAATATCCAATTTAAAGCTCAAAATATCATCAATTATTCATCAAAATGCCTAATTAGAAGGGAAAAAATATATGAAAATTACTAATCATCAATGACTCATAAGGCTCTTTTATGGTTCCATAATGTACCCAATAAAGCAAACTTAAGAAAACATCATCTTGGCTCCATTCTCTTCATTCATTTATGATTCTTGACTCTATTTAAACCTCTTAGAGTCATCACACAATTAAATCAAGGAGCCTAACTAGGTGTTGCTTCTTTAAGCCATAATATGGAACCTATAATACCATCTCGTTATCCATGGGTTCTAAAATTTTTCTAAGACTTCCTCTTATACTCTCCCATCATTAATGATGCAAAACTAAGGTTGGAAAAAATTTAAAAACTTCCTAGGTGCATGAACCCTCCTTGGCTGAGGCTATGCTTCCATGCGACACCAATGGAGTTGTTTTAATTTCTTTGATGGGAGAAGCATGGGGGAGGTTCTCTTAGGGTCTTAGGAACTCATATATACTCTTAGAAAACTTAAATTACTACTATGAAGCTTCATCTTAGCCTAGGTTAAACCAAATCCTTAAATTCCATAACTTGCATTCTTAAGCTGCATTTTCAATTGTAGTTGTATATTCTTAATCCTCACACTCCATAACCTTTGGTTCCATCAAGAACACATAAAGAAAAAACTCTCCTCCTCACTTTCTCTCTCTAGACCTAAGCTTAAATGGCTTGGAAACACAAGATTTTGTAAGTGTTTTAAGTGAAGTCTTACCTCAAAATAGAGCTCTCTTCGCATAGATTATTTTCCACTGATTGATTTCTTGAAAAGAGTTCCTTTTTGGCTTGGGTTAGATCTGAATCTTCAAATTTTCAAGAAAAGAAAATCATTTTAGAGAGCTCTTAGAGAGAGGAATAACTTTCCTAACTGGCATGGGATGAAACGAGGCCATTTACTTACATAAACGGAAGCTTAAACTTCTCTCTCTCCCCTCTTAATGTCATACCATGGCCGCCCATTTTTCTGCAAATGGAAGCTTTGGAGAAGGTGATGAGGTGTAATCTTACTTGAAAAGCCTCTTTTATAATTTTTTAAAATGACCATTTTGCCCCTACGCACATGTTTGCTCCGTTTAGGCTCATTTTAACTCTTTTTTTAGAACTGTCTTTTTCATCATAAAATTCAGGTCCTCTAATTCATAAAATGTCTTTGGTTTTATCTAAATTAGATTTAAAACCCTCCTGAATGAACTGGTCAAAGTACAGGTCAACTGACAGTGGAAAAAGTCCACCAGAGGGGTTTTAATTGTCTCGGGGCTTCCCATAATTTTCAGGGCCTCTAAGAATCCCAAAACACTCAAAAATTTCATTTAAAAAACCCTCGTATTTGAATTCCAAAATTTACTCAAAATGACGAAAATGCTTTTACGTTTCATCAAAATTCGTTTCTTCATTATAGCTTTGTTTTTCTTTCTGTTTGAGCATGGGATTCTCATTTTTAGGAGTCTAGAATACTTCCTAAATTTTTTGGGACCTTAGCTAAGTCATTTCGAGGGACTTACTTTTATATCCGGTGAATTTCATTCGTTTACAGAGAAACCATACGTTACCTTTCTCTCATTTTTTATCGTTTTCAGAGAACTGGATATTACATTTCTCCCTCCTTAAATAAATTTTGTCCTTGAAATTTGAGGTACCCTTTCCTCTTACTTTTATATACTGGCTAATTGTTCCTTTCTTTCCCTTCTTCCTAGCTCTATACGCTTCTCTCAGCAATTTCATTCCTTTGATTTTCTCTCAACTAGGGAATTTTTTTATTACTAGCTCTTAGTGAGGGTTCTATCATTATAGCATACTAGCTAGTACTTCTTATAAAGGAAAGAAGTTTCTGACTCTGAAGGCCTATCTTGGGAGAGCTTACTAATCATATCAGGTTACTCTTAACCCATTCATAGGGGTTAACGTTCTTTTCAGTGGACTCATTTACATATCTCAAGAGGTAACTTATTTAGTATCAAATCTCCCATATCCTCTCCCCATAGCTTCTCATAAAATCACATTATCTTTCTCTGATTATCATAGCCATTGGAGATTTCTATCGGTCTGCTTACTTATTTACATGTACCATCCATTGTTCATCTCTGCGTTCTTTCTTACTAGCTTATCCCATTATTACAATTCATATTTCTTTCTATCGCAGGCCTTATATCTCAATTGCTTACTGGGATTACAGCTCCTTTAAGGAGTTTTCACTTTTAATGATTCCAGTTTCCCAGTTTACTACTATATCTATCTCTTTAGGCTAGGGCTTTTCCTTAATCTCTTTGCTCACTTATAATGCCATTTTACAGTCCCTCATCTCAACATGGTTAGGCCTAACATATATTCCTCATGCTCTTTTGGGCTAATTATACTCATCTCTAGGTGTTACCTATGAGGTGCACCTTCTGGGGCACTCACTGTATTCCTCACTACTAGTAGCCTTATCTTATGTTAATTTTGTAACACCATAATTTTCTAACTTATCTCATGCCATTCTCATACTTCACATCATGCATTTCATGAAGGAGTAAGGAAAAAGGATATAAAATAATGAATTTCTTACCGTTGCGCTATGCATAAATTTTTCATTCAGAGTCCTGTGGGCCATATGAGCTCATACATCATATTCTCATATTTAATTACATAAATACAACTCATTTGCATCATTAAAAGTGGCCTACAACTCATGAAACTCGAAGGGAAGCTCAAAATACACATATATATTTTCGGCCAGATTTTTTCACTTTTCTATCAAAACTTTGAAAACTCATAACTAATTTTAGAAAAATTAAAATCATGCATTTATAGCCATTCTGGAAAGCTATACATGTCTACTTCATTCTAAAAATATTTCTAGAACATAACATCCAATGCAGAGGACATTTGACATTCAAAATGATCCAGAGGTCAGGCTATCCACTGGTGCTATCACAGAATTCTGCAATAAATTTCAAAAATATCCAATTAATTCCAAAAAAAATCCAATCCATGTAAATGATACCAATATAAAAAAATATGGATGTTAGATAGAGGGAAAAAATAACTCCAGACCAGTTTAGGCACGCCCAGACCTCGAAACTCAATCAAACAATAACTAAGGTCAGCTGGAGTTCCTAGTACTAGATAGATTCTTTGAAAATTCATATCTCCCTCTATAGACATCCAAATGAGGTGGTTCCTATTGATACAAATCACTGGGAATGTCTAGTTTCTTTGTATTAAATTTTGTGGCAATTGGACATCATTTAGGCCTTGTGTGACTAATTTTATTTTCAGACCAGTATGAACAGTGACATGACCAAAACCAAAAAATTTCTCAACTTTGAAAATTCATCAAATATTCTTTAGATCTCTAAAAATTCTGTTCTTTAACTTCCCAAAAAGCTCTCAACAAGATATAGTAGTATGCCAAATCTCAAATGAAGAAGAGTTCATTTGGACAAAAAGTGATATAGGGTTCTATTATGGTCAATTTTGGCTTCATATAGAATACCAAAATGTCCAAATAGTTTTCCTTGGAATTTGGCACTTGTTGGGCAAGTCTAAAAGCATAATTAGGATTTAAGTAAGCTTCCTAAATGATCTCAAACCTCATGCCTCTCATTTTGGCCATCTCACACACATTTATGCACATTTCCATAACATTATGCAAGAAGCCATATTGCCATCATATATTCAAATCACATTCTAATGGTCACATAACATATTCTTCCATTCATACATGATATATTATCATAATTACATATGTTTATAACATCATAATACATATACATCCATTAATTACATCAATTGCCTTTTGCATGGCCTTAAAGTAATAAAATTCAAGTACTTTCATGTCATCCTCTCATCTTCAAGGTGGTTGGCTTCCATTACCTTGCTCTCTTGGTCCACCTAGCATGTTAGAACATTGGAGAGGAGGGGATGAGATTCAAAAAATCCCAATAGCTCATCTCCCATTCAATCATACATAATGGATGCAAAAAAGTCTCATAAATGCATGTATGACCATGTTGACATGTGTAAACATTCAAGAGACATTTTCATCACTTGAGAAAGTCATACATAGCATACAAAGGCTTGCCAAGCAAGTGGATTGGCCTCGCCTAATTTCTTGTGGATTTTGGACTTGCCTCATCCATTCTTTAAGAGATTCTTGGACTCAACCATACTCTTGGGAGTCTATCTCACTCTTGGAAGACTCTTTACTTTGCCTCAAACAATCTTAGGGGTTTTTGGCTCATACTCACCATGGCTAAGGGTTCTTGGCCTCACCACACTCAAGAAAACCCAAGCACGCATCATAAATATCATATAAAAGCATATTGTAACATCATGGCACCATGGAATTAAAATCATGCTAGAACACTTTTCATGACTTGAAAATACATATACACACATCCAAAGATAAGTAAAGCAAACAATCATGCATGAGAGAGGGAGGAGTGAGCTACTTTGTAGACAATCACACACTTTTCTTCTTGAATCAAGGCTCTCTCTTTCGGCCACACACACACAAAAGTGTGGGGATGGTTTCCCATAGCCTAAACACAATTTATGAAAGCCAATTAGGTTCATGAAATTAATTCTAAGGCTATATAATTTACTTAGACACTAGCTTGGTCTATAACCTCATTATGGTTCCATAATTGCACCTAATGAAGCAACACCCTTCAAATAATTTCTAGGCTCCATTCTTTCCTTTCAAATATGATTCTTGACTCCTTTTAAGCCTCTTGGAGTCATCACACAATCAAAACCAAGAGCCTAATTACATGTTGCTTCTTTAGGTCATAATATGGAACCTCAAGCACCAACTCACTTTCTATGTATTCTAAATTTTTTCCAAGACCTCCCCTCATTTTCATTGATCATATATGACTCAAAAATAGGCTTGAAAAAATTTAAAACTCTCCCTAGGTGTCTCATCCCCTTTAGGCCGAGCCTATGCCTCCTTTTGGCCTCCATGGAGTTTGCTTTGTTTTCTACATGGAAGATGCATATGGAGAGACTCCTAGGGATCTTAGGAACTCATTTAAACATTTATTTCGGCCTAGGAATAATTATATCAAATCAGATTTTCAAGGGAACCCATGAAACCTTAGGTTTGCTACCTTAAAAATCCATGACTTTTTGTTAAATTTTTTTGTATATTCTTACTCTCCTCCCTTAAATTCATGAAATTCACCCTTGGTTCCCCTTAAAATTCTATCTATCAAGCATCTACATACATGGGATGAAATATGGAGAATAAGGGGGGAGGAGTAGCTACCATGGGATGCAAGTTTACCTTGTTTTCTTACTTTTTCTCACTTGAATCTTGTGTTTTTTGAGCTCCTCTCTTCAAATCCGAATTTTCCCCTCAATTTCTCCCTTAAAATAGATCTATATACTCCATTATAATCATAGGAAATAAATGAGAATAAAGGAGAAGAGGTTTGGAAGAGAAAGAGCATGAAAAACTACTAAATTTCCATATCATAAGCCTTTGATTTCTCCTCCTCTTTGCCTCCCTCTTGTGTGCCACTCTGCCTAGGGTTTTCCTCTAGTTTTAGGTAGAACTTGGTCAAGAAAAATGAAGGGAGAAGGAGGGTGCATCATATATATAGGTGGGAGGAAGTTACACTTTTCAAAAATTCTCATTTTGCCCTTTGTTCTTGGCATTTTGGTTTTTCCTTCTTTTTAGCTCCTTTTTGAGAACTATCTTTTACATTATGAAATTTAGGTTCCCAATTTAGTAAAATTCCTTTAGAATCACTCAAATCAAAGCTAAAACCTTCCTAAAAGATTTTGTCAAAGTTCGGGTACACCGACATTGGAAAATGTCTATCGGAGGCGATTTAATTGTCCCGGGACTTCCCATGGTTTTCAGGGCCTCTGAGAACTCCTAAGAACTTAAAACTTTCATTTAAAAAGCCCTCCTATGTGAATTCCAAAATTCATTCAAAATTACAAAAATGCCATTATGTTTCGTAAGCTTTTCGTAAGAAATTATTTCTTCATTCTAGCTTCGTTTTTCTTTCCATCTGAGCCTGGGATTCTCATTTTTAGGAGTCTAGAATGCTTCCTAAATTTTTCAGAACCTTAACTACATCATTTCGAGGGACTTCCTTTTGTATCTGGTGAATTTTATTTGTTTACAGAGAAACGGTACGTTACGTTTTTCATGTTTTCTCTAGTTTTCGAAGAACTAGATATTACAAATTTCAAGGCTACATTAACATCCTGTCATTCAGTGTTTCATTAGGTAGCACCCTAGGTTGGAGTCAACACCTTAAAGGCGCGTCTCAACAACCTTATTGTCCCTATGTCAAACTTTCCTTAGTGTTGAGTCCTCCTTAGTCCCAACTGCTAGGCCCACTGATTTCTTATTAACTTTCCATAACCATTTGCTACTCTTTTCTCTACTGATACTAGGAGTTCCTATTCTCTATACATCAATTGACCCCATGCAACTCATTTCTCAAGTTGGCCTGAATATGACCAACAAGGCCTTTATACTGCCATTCGTCGCAGCTAACACATCACTCGCCATGGCTAATGAGTCTTGGGTTTACCCTAGTTTCCTATCTAAGTATTGACTGCGGCTAACTTTTTAATTGGTCACGCCAAGCAACTCTCTAGATTGCCTCACTACTTTATGGAATAATTGGCCATGGCTAAGCAATTAATTGGCCGCGGTTAAAGGCCTCTTATTGGCTTGCTTTTTCATAAATTAAAACTTCACCTTTAGCTACAGACCCAAGCCTCATTGCCTTTGTATCCAGCCTGTCATCAAGCTAGAGGGTTCCCCTTCTTGCTTCATTCATATATAGCTAGTCGTCACCTCCAGGCTATCAAGGCTCTATGGCATTTAGCTTATAATTCAACTTCTAGCTTGAGGGAATTAATCTTTCAGGTTCTGAGACTCATCTAGACATTTGGGTGTTGTAGCTAGGGGATAACTCTTTTTTCTCACTTCTCCTCTAAACTAATCTTGTGCAGCCGTAGTCTTATCTCATACTGCACTGCATCACTAATCATCTCTGCATTACGCTAGACATCTCAAAATGGTATGAGTATAACTATCAGGGAGAATTAGGCCTCACGTACTCTCTCTGGCAAGCCTCTTCGTATCAAAAAGATCATTTCTCATCGTTTATACCTAGGGCTTAATCCCAGCGAGCTACCATATCTCATAAGGCTTTAGTCGTCGGATTCCTTAGCTCTGCTCAAGCTATCTTAGAGGCCAACCTTTTTGATGTTCACTATCTACTCCAAGACTATTATACAACTCACTTATCATGTACGTAGTCAAGAACTACTTCCACACACCCAAAATGTCTTATACAAGGCTTTTCATAACTATACAAGCCCTTTATATAGCCTCATTGCTATATCCTCAAGCCAAATTCAATCTAAGAGAGCCTAAAACTTTGCTCTAATACTAATAAATATAACACCATAAATTATAAGACTCAACTTATGGAATTCCCATGCCTCATTTCATGTAAATTCTATGAGAAGCAACATAATGGTATAGGGAATCATAAATCAAGATACATCTTGCCACAGGTAAAATTTTTCTTTTGGTATCCCTTGGGTCATATGGATTCATCCATCTCATTCTCACATTTAAATATATGATTGCAACTTATAACAAGCTTAACAAATAGTCCATACCTCGAGCAAAGGGAGAAAATACACAAAACATACTAGTGTAGCCTCAGATTAGTTTTCCAGATTTTGAGCCTGAACTTTGTAAAATCATAATTAATTTTAAAAAAATTGAAAACCAGCACACTATAACATTGTGAAAAGCTACATATGTCTAATTTATGGTAAAAATAAATCCAGACCACAACAGAGGCTTCTAGGCATCAGAAACTGATAGAATAGTACCAAAGGTCAGCTATCATCCCTAGTACTAATCTCTAACTTCAAAAATTCATATCTCCCTGCTCAGAGGTCCAATTGGGGCCATCTTAGTGGACATGGAAATCTTATCATGTCTAGTTTATTTTTATAAAATTTCATGAGCATTGTACATCATTTGGCCCATGAATGACACAGCCCAAGTTTTTGACTATATGAATAGTACCCATGTCAATTTAGTAGAAAAATGGCAACTTCGGAAATTCATAATTAATCCCACAGAGCTCCAAATAATCTGTTATTTCACTTCCCAAAAATATCTAAATAAGGTCTACATATGTGCAAAATTTCATAGACAAATCCATTCATTTGGTCAAATCTTGATATTGGGTTACAAAATGGCTCATTTTGTGCCATCAAAAGAGTCCAAATGGTCCATTTTGATTTCTAAGGCAACCATGACCACTTGAACATGTGATAATGCACCAAAATGACTCTCTAAACTTGTCTCAAAAGTGTATAAATCTAGATTTCTTAAACTCACTCATCCACCCTATGATATACACAAGATTATATATGCTAGTATTGGCTATTCAATACCCAAATCATGTTATCTCATACATTTGGCATCAAATTTCATTCATACATCATACATTTCAGTAATTACATATGCTCATATGATTACATAACCATTTCATCATGGGATTACATCAGATACCATGTGTATGGCTACAAAAGAGGAAAAACTAGGCCTTTTCATGCATTTTGATGCCAATCTTCTTCTCCTTGGCTTGGTGGCTTCCTTTACCTTGCTCAATTGATTCACCTAGCATGTTAAGACATTGGAGAGGAGGGGATGAGATTCAAAGAATTCCAATAGCTCATCTCCCTTTCAATCACACATAAAGTATACAATACAAGTCTTGAAAATGCATGCATGAGTATATTGAAATGTGTGAGCATTTAAGAAACATTCTTAGCATTTGAACAAGTCATACATAATATACATAAGCTTGCCAAGTGAGTGGACTAGCCTCACCTATTCACGTATGGATTTTGGACTTGCCTCACCCATTTTCTCTAAGAGGTTTTGACTCAACCTTACTCTTGGGAGTCAACCTCACTCTTGGGAGACTCTTTACTTTATCTTAACTAAGTTCTAAGATTCTTGGCTCATCCTCACCATGGCTAGAGGGTTCTTGGCTTCTCCATACTTAAGCAAACCAAGGCAAGCATAAAGCATCATTTGCATACATTAAAACATCATCATGGTACCATGGAATAAAAGCTCATGCTAAAATATTTTTCATAGCTTAAAACATATATACACACATTTAAAGAGAAGGTAAGCACAAATTCATGCATAAGAGAAAGTGGAAAGAGCTACCTTTCTTGCATTTACACACTTTTTCCTTGAGCTTTAAGTCCTTTCCCTTGATCTAGGTGGAGATCATGTCTGTTGGCCTAAACACATCATATGGAAGCTAATACACTTTTGAATCAAATTCCATGGCCATACATTCACTAGAAAAGCTAGGTGACTTATAAGGCTCTTTTATAGTTCCATTATTCATTCAATGAAGCAACCTTAAGAAAACATCATCTTAGCTCCATTCTATTCATTCATTTATGATTTTTGACTCCATTTAAACCTCTTGGAGTCATCACATAATTAAATCAAGGAGCCTAGCTAAGTGTTGCTTCTTTAAACCATAATATGGAACCTATGATACCATCTCATTATCCATGACTTCTAAAATTTTTTCAAGGCTTCCTCATAGACTCTCCCATAATTCATGATGTAAAACTAAAGTTGGAAGAAATTAAAACACTCCTTAGGTGCATGAACCCTCCATGGTTGAGGCTATGCTTCTATGTGGCACCAATGGAGTTGTTTTAATTTCTTTGATGGGAGAAACATGTGGGAGGCTCTCTTGGGGTCTTAGGAACTCATATATAGTCTTAGACAACTTAAACTACTACTATGAAGCTTCATCTTAGCCTAGGTGCAACCAAATCGCCAAATTCCATAACTTGCATACTAAAGCTCCCTTTTCAATTCTAGTTGCATATTCTTAATCCTTACACTCCACAACCTTTGGTTCCATCAAGAACACATAAAGAAAAACTCTCCTCCTCACTTTCTCTCTCTAGACCTAAGCTTAAATGGCTTGGAAACATAAGATTTTGCAAGTGTTTCAAGTGAAGTCTTACCTTAAAACAGAACTCTCTTCGCATAGATTATTTTCCACCGATTGATTTCTTGAAAAGAGTTCCTTTTTAGCTTGGGTTAGACCTGAATCTTCAAGTTTTTAAGAAAAGAAAACCACCATTAGAGAACTCTTAGAGAGAGGAATAACTTTCCTAACTAGTGCAGGATGAAACAGGGTCGTTTACTTACCTAAACGAAAGCTTAAACTTCTCTCTCTCCCCTTTTAATGTCATGCCATGGCGGCCCTTTTTTTTTTTTGCAAATGGAAACTTTAAGAAGGTGATGAGGTGTAATCTTACTTAAGAAGCCTCTTTTACAATTTTTTTAAATGATCATTTTGCCCCTATGCACCTGTTTGCTCCGTTTAAGCTCATTTTAACTCATTTTTTAGAATCATCTTTTCCATCATAAAACTTAGGTCTTCTAATTCATAAAATGCCTTTGGTTTCATCTAAATTAGATTAAAAACCCTCATAAACGAATTGGTTAAAGTTCAGGTCAATCGATGGTGGAAAACATCCACCGAAAGGGTTTTAACTATCCCAAGGCTTCCCATGGTTTTCAGGGCCTCTAAGAACTCTGGAAAGCTCAAAATTTTCATTTAAAAAACCTTCCTATGTGAATTTCAAAATTTTCTAAAAATGATGAAAATGCCTTTACGTTTCGTCAACCTTTCGTCATAATTTGTTTCTTTATTCTACCTCTATTTTTCTTTCCATCTAAGCCTGGGATTCTCATTTTTAGGAGTCTAAAATGCTTCCCAAATTTTTTGGGACCTTAGCTAAGTCATTTTCCGGGGACTTGCTTTTGTACCCGGGGAATTTCATTCGTTTACGAAGAAACTGTACGTTACGTTTCTTGTGCTTTCTCTTGTTTTCAGAGAACTGGATATTACATGCTTCATCTAGTCTAGGTCGTGGCTATGGACCATGTGAGCACCAAGTGACTTTACTTTGTTTTCTTGATGGAAGATGCATATGAGAAGACTTTTAGGGATCTTAGGAGCTCATTTAAACACTCATTTAGGCCTAGAGATTATTGTAACAAATATGATTTTTGGTGGAACACTTGAAACCCTAACTTTGCTATCTTGAAATCTAATAGCTATTTGATTATTTTCTTTGCATATTCTTGTTCTCCTTCCTCATTTTCCTAAGATTCATCCTTGGTTTAACTAGAAATTTAACTCTTCTTGGCTGGTCTTACATGAGGTGAAATGAAGGGGAAGAAGAACAAGAAGATTCAAGCTTAGAAAGTAGTAAATTATCTTGGATTCTTAGCTTTTCTTGGATGCTTCTTCCTTTGAATTTCAAAAATTCCCCTTCTATTCTGCCCTTAAAATAGACCCAAAAATTTCAATAAAACCATAAAAAGAAATAGGAGAAGGAGAAGAACTTTACTAAAGAAAAGACTAAGAAATTTCATTGATTTTATACCTTTATCTCATGTTTTTCTCCTCCCTTTCTTTGTCTCCCTTATGTGCCTCCCTCTCTTGGTTCTTTGTCTGGTTTAGGGTAAAATTAAAATGGGCTAAGTGATGGAGAGTGTGGAGAGTGAGGCTATATATAGGTAGGTTTAAGGAATAGATTCTAAAAATTTCAATTTTATCCCTTCATCTTGGCATTTTCGTTTTCAGTATGTTTTTCCTCCTTTTTGTGAATTGTCTTTTCCATCATGAAATTTAGGTCTTCAATCTTATAAAATGCCTTTGGAACCATTCAAATCAAAGCTAAAAGCTTCCCAAATGAAAAGGTCAAAGTTTAGGTCAATTGACGTTAGAAAATGTACACCGAAAGGATTTTAACTGTCCTAGTCCCATAGTTCTTAAGGCCTCTGAAAACCTAGAGAACTCAAATTTGCTATTTAAAAAGCCCTAATTATGAAAATGCCATTACATTTCGCAACCATTTCATTAAATTTTGTATGGTCATTTTAGCCTCTATTTCAGGGTACCTTTGGGCTCCTAAATTCATTATTTCATGTCTAGATTATTATTCTAATTTTTTTAGACCTCAACTAATTCATTTCAGGGGACTTGCTTTGAAAACGTATCCGTTTCTGTCATTTTCACAAAAATCAGACATTACAATTCTCCCCCTTAAATAAATTTTGTCCTCAAAATTTAGATAACATATCTCATAGGAGGAGCTCTAGATATTTCTTTCTCATCCATCTTCTAGCTCCTAGGTAGCTTTTTTTGGGGGATAACCCCTTCCAAACCACTTTCACCAGCTGTATTGTCTTATTCCATAACTGTTTGAGTCTAATATCTATGATCTAATCTGGTGATACTATATATGATAGATCATGTTTTAACTGCACATTTTCATACTTTATGATATGTGAGAGGTCAGGCTAGTACTTTTTAAGTTAGGATACGTGGAATACATTATGGACTTAGCTCAAATTTAGGGGAAGGGCAAGTCTGTAGGCTACAGGTCTTACTTTATCAAGAATCTAGAATGAACCTATGTATTTTGGACTAAGTATTTTACTCTTAATGAACCAACCTATCCCTACGACTGGAGACACTCTAATGAAAATATGGTCTCTAACCTCAAACTCTAATGGCCTTCTACGTCTATCTGCGTAACTCTTTTGTCTACTCTGAGCCATTAGTAGTTTCATTCTTATGATCTCAATTTGCCTAGAGGTTTGGTCCACTAACTTTAGGCTTATTAGGCTTCTTTCTCCTAGCTCAACCCAACACATCGAAGACTTACACTTCCTTCCATACAATGCCTCATACGGTGACATCCGTATACTTGCATGATAGCTATTATTATAAGCAAACTCCACTAGAGGCATGTATGTATTCTAGTTTCCTTTCATCTCTAGAACACACACCCTCAACATATCCTCTAGGGTTTGGATGGTTCTCTCCATTTGTCTGTCTATCTGTAGGTGATAGGCTGTGCTAAATCTGAGTTTAGTACCTAGAGCATCCTATAGTGATCTTCAGAAGTTCAAAGTGAACTTGGGATTTCTATCTGACAGTATGCTCCTAGGCACACTATGCAATTTAACTATCTCTCAGATGTACAGTTGGACTAATTTATCTAGGGTAAGAGTCGCTTTCATCACTAAAAAGTGTGTTGACTTTATTAATCTATCCACTGTTACCTATATGGCATCATGCCCCGATGATGTCCTGGGTAGACCCATGACAAAATTCATAGCTACGCTATCCTATTTCTACTCCAAGATGTCTAGGGGCTAAAGTAATCCAGCTGGCTTCTGGTGTTCTATTTTGACTTTCTGACATACTAGACAACGGGAGACATATTCTGTTATATCTATTTTCATTTCAGGCCACCAGAACATCTTTTCAAATCATAATATATTTTATTGCTACCTAGATGAATGGTGTATTTGAGTTTGTGTGCCTCCTCTAATATTCTCTCTCTAATCTCTGTATTTCTAGACACATACAGCCTATCCCTATACCTCACTATGTCATCCTCAGATAGATTAAACTCCTAAATGCTACCCCGGGCTATTTGGGATATAATCTTACTTATATGGTGATCTTTGTTGGGCCTCTCTTATCTAACTTCTCAGGTCATTTTCTATTTGGGTTTCACTCATTAATAATTTCCCCGAATGTACCTCACATAAGAGATTCATATCCTTGAACTCTTAATTAATTCCTGCTCTCTAATCATCATATAGGGCATATGTATGGATTTCCTACTTAAGGCATCAGCTACCATATTAGCCTTACTGGGATGGTATTTCAATGTGAAATCATAATCTTTCATAAATTCTAAACATCTCCGTTGTCTCACATTCAACTTTTTTTGTTGAAATAAATATTTAAGGCTCTTGTGGTCACTGTAAATTTCTATGGCTACCCCATATAAGTTGTGTCTCCATATTTTCAAAGCAAATACCACTGCTGCTAGCTCTAAATCGTGTGTGGGGTAATTCTTTTCATGAGGTTTTAACTATCTAGAGGCATAAGCTATCACTTAACCTTTTTGCATAAGCACACATCCTAACCCTTTCTTAGAGGCATCACTATAGACCACAAAAGTCTCTCTGGGGTCAGGAAGCACTAAAACTAGGGTTGTAGTTAACTTATGTTTCAACTCCTAAAAACTTCTCTCACACTTCTCACCTTATATAAACGATACATTCTTTCTAATAAGCTAGTTCAGTGGCATTGCTATCTGAGAAAAGCCTTGAATAAACCTCTTATAATAGCCTACTAAACCTAGGAAGTTCCTGATCTCTGTCACTGTCCTAGGTCTCTCCCAATGTAACACTGTCTCTACCTTAGAGGGATCTACTATGACCCTTACTTGGGAGATCACATGGCCTAGGAATCAAACTTTAATGAACCAGAACTCACATTTACTAAGTTTAGCATACAACTATTTTTCTTGTAAGGTCTCTAAGGCTAATCTCAGATGCTACTCATGTTCTTCTCTACTCTTTGAATAAATAAGAATATCATCTATGAAGATGACTACAAATCTATCTAAGTATGGCCTGAATACTCTGTTCATTAATCCATGAACACTGCAGATACATTCGTTAATCCAAAGAGCATAACTAAAAATTCATAATGCCTGTATCTAGTTCTAAATGCATTCTTAGGAATATTGTTAGCCTTGATCCTAAGTTGATGATATCCAGACTTGAGGTCTATCTTAGAGAACACCAATCCTCCTACT
>JAIUCV010003403.1:0-17500 GCA_026724425.1 Erythrophleum ivorense
CAGCGGATTATGAGATTCGTTCAAGAAAAGCCAAACGTGTAGTGATTTTTACTGATGACTCAGAGAATGCCGATACTTATACGGATACCAAGGATACTGATAATTCTGATGAAAAAGATGAATTTGCTTTAATACGTTATTCACAACAACCGGATTTTCGGCGAGACATAATCAAAGGATCTAGACGCGCTCAAAGACGTAAAACTGTTACTTGGAAACTCTTTCAAGCAAGCGCGCATGCCCCTCTTTTTTTGGACAAAATTGACAAACCCTCTTTCTTTTCTTTTGATATTTTCGAGCCAATGAAAATCTTTTTTCTTTTTAAAAATTGGATGTGGAAAAATAAAAATACAGAATTGAAAATTTCGGATTATACAGAGGAAAAGACAAAAGAAAGTAAGAAAAAAGAGGAAGAAAAACGTATAGAAATAGCAGAAGCCTGGGATAGCATTATATATGCTCAAGTAATAAGAGGTTTTTTATTAGTAACCCAATCGATTATTAGAAAATATATTCTATTACCTTCATTGATAATAACTAAAAATATCGTTCGTATACTATTATTTCAATTTCCCGAATGGTCAGAGGATTTAAAGGATTGGAATAGAGAAATGTATATTAAATGCACCTATAATGGCGTTCAATTATCCGAAACAGAATTTCCGAAAAACTGGCTAACCGAGGGTCTTCAAATAAAGATCCTTTTTCCTTTTCGTCTGAAACCTTGGCACAGATACAGATCTAAGCTACGATCCCCTCAAAAGGAAAAGGACCCAATGAAAAAAAAAAAAGTGAAAAAAATGGATTTTTTCTTTTTAACAGTTTTCGGAATGGAAGTAGAATTGCCCTTTTCTTCTTCGCCCCGAAACCGACTTTCTTTTTTTGATCCCATTTTTAAAGAACTTAAAAAAAAAATAAAAAAATGGAAAAAGAATCTTTTTCTAGTTCTAAAAGTTTTAAACGAAAGAACAAAATTTTTTCTAAATGTCTCAAAAGAAACAGCACAATGGATCATCAAAAGTATTCTCAAAAAGATTCTATTTCTAAAAGAAAAAATAAAAAAACTATCACTATCAAATCTCTTATTTATATTTGGATTGAGAAAAATATATGAATTGAATGAAATTCAAAAAGATTCAACAATCAGTAAGAGTAATCCAATGATTTACGAATCCGCCATTCCAATTCAATCTATTAATTGGACAAATTGTTCATTGACAGAAAAAAAAATAAAAGATCTGAATGATAGAACAAAGAAAATCATAAAACAAATAGAAAAATTTAAAAAAGACAAGAAAAGGGGGTTTCTAATTTCAGAGAGAAATATTTATTCTAAGAAAACCACTTATGATGATAAAAGATTAGAATTACAAAAAGATATTTGGCAGATATTACAAAGAAGAAATGTTCGATTAGCCCGTAAATCACATTATTTTTTTAAATTTTTCATGGAAAGGGTATACATACATATCTTTGTATGTATCATTAATATTTCTAGGATCAATGTACAACTTTTTCTTGAATCAACAAAAAAAATTCTTAATAAATACATTTACAATAATGAAGCAAATGAAGAAAGAAAAAGAAGTGATAAAAAAAATCAAAGTCTAATTCACTTTATTTCTACTATAAAAAAATCAATTTGTAATATTAGTAATATGAATTCACAGAATTTTTGCGACGTATCCTCTTTGTCACAAGCATATGTATTTTACAAATTATCACAAACCCAAGTTATTAACTTATATAAGTATAAATTAAGATCTGTTTTTGAATATCATGGAACACCTCTTTTTCTTAAGAATGAAATAAAGGATTTTTTTTTTGGAGTACAAGGAATATTTCATTCCAAATTAAAACATAAGAACCCTCCCAATTCTGTAATGAATCAATGGACAAATTGGTTAAAAGGTCATTATCAATACGATTTATCTCAGAGTGGATGGTCTAGATTAGTCCCACAAAAATGGCGAAATAGAATGAATGAACGCCATGTGACTCAAAATAAAGATTTAACCAAATGTCATTCATATGAAAAAAACAGATTAATTCTTTACAAAAAACAAGAAGTAGACTCATTAACAAATCAAAAAAAAAAAATGAAAAAACAATATGGGTATGATCTTTTATCATATAAATCTATTAATTATGCAGATAAGAAAGACTCATATATTTATGGATATAGATCGCCATTCCAAGCAAATAATAACCAAGCGATTTCTTATAATTACAACACGCGTAAAAAAAAATTATTTGATATGACGGATGATATTCCTATCAAGAATTATATAGTAGAAAATTATATTCTAGATATAGAAAAAAATCTGGATAGAAAGTATTTTGATTGGAGAATTCTGAATTTTTGTCTTAGAAATAAAGTGGATTTTGGGGCTTGGATCGATACCGATTATTATTTTACGCTTCATCAAGAAATCAACCCATCCAATCAAAAAAGGTTTTTTTTTGATTGGATGGGAATGAATGTAGAAATACTAAATCGTTCCATAGCGAATCGGGAATTTTTTTTCTTCTCTAAATTTTTTAGATTTTATAATGCATATACGAGTAACCCATGGATCATACCAATCAAATTACTTTTTTTCAATTTTAATGTAAATAAAAATGTTAGTGAAAAGAAAAACATCACTGAAAAGAAAAAAATAGATATTTTTAGACCATCGAAAAAAAAAAAATCTCTTGAATTAGAGTTAGAGACTCGAAATCAAGGAAAAACAGAATACGCAAGTCGACTAAATCTTGAAGCATCTCTCTCAAAGAAAGAAAAAGATGTTGAAGAAGATTATGCAGGATCGGACATGAAAAAGGGTGTAAAAAAAAAGAAATACAAGAACAGCATCGAAGCAGAACTTAATTGCTTCCTAAGAAAGTATTTGCTTTTTCAATTGAACTGGCGTGATTGCTTAAATGAAAGAATAATGAATAATATCAAAGTATATTGTCTCCTGCTTAGACTGATAAATCTAAAAGAAATTGCTATAGCCTCTATTCAAAGAGGAGAACTAAGTCTAGATATTATGAAAATTCAGAATCAGAAGGATTTCACTCTTACAGAATTGAATAATAATACAGAATTGATGAAAAAAGGAATATTGAGTATCGAACCAATTCGTCTGTCTAGAAAAAACCATGAACAATTTAGTATGTATCAAACCATAAGCCTTTCGTTGATTCATAAGAGAAAGCACCAAATTAATCAAAGATACCGAGAAAAAAGGTACGTTGATAAGAAGAATTTTGATAAATCCATTACAAGAACAAGAGATCAAAAGCTGACTGAAAATAAAGACAAAAATCATTATGATTTGCTTGTTCCTGAAAATATTTTATCCGCTAGACGTCGTAGAGAATTGAGAATTCTAATTTGTTTCAATCCTAGGAATAGAAATAGTGTGCATAGAAATACGGCATTTTACAATGAAAATAAAGTGAATAATTGCTGTCAAGTTTTGGCTACAAGTAAAGATCTTGATAGACATAAAAAAAAACTAATTAATTTAAAGTTATTTCTTTGGCCAAATTATCGATTAGAAGATTTAGCTTGTATGAATCGCTATTGGTTTGATACCAATAATGGCAGCCGTTTCAGTATGGTAAGGATACATATGTATCCGCGATTGAAAATTCGTTAATCTACATTTTTCTTTTTTCTATTTCCCGTAACATATCTGGTATGCGAAGACAAATAGATGCACACACGCATTGTCTTACCTTCTATTCTGAGGCATGATACTAATTCAATAATATATCCATTAGATCTATAAATGAATCAACAAAATCTTCTTATTTGAAGTCTACAATTTTTCTTTTGTGAATGCATAAATATAGTATTTTTTGTATACCTATTTGAATTGGATTGATTAATAATAATTAATTTGAAAAAAAAAAAATCAGGAATTCTTAAGAAAATTAAGATTATTGTATATACCAAATTGAAAATGAGTGTCATTATTATTACTGATCAAGAAAAATATCTAGAATCTATAAAAAAAAAGGGGGGGGAAAGAGAAGCTTTCATTTTATTTTATGGTAAAAAATTCATTTCTACCAGTTATTTCACAAGAAAAAAAAGAAGAAAACCCGGGATCGATTGAATTTCAAGTATTCAATTTCACCAATAAGATACGAAGACTTACTTCACATTTGGAATTGCACAGAAAAGACTATTTATCTCAAAGGGGTTTACGTAAAATTCTGGGAAAACGGCAACGACTCCTGTCTTATTTGTCAAAGAAAAATGGAATACGTTATAAAAAATTAATTAATCAGTTGGATATTCGGGAGTCACAAACTCATTAATTTGAAGAGTCGTTTTGAATTATTCGATTTATTAGATCTTGAATTTTGATGAACTACTTGTTGTTTTAAGCAATTCATGGAAGAATGAATCGAGGAAAAACCTATGAATGCCCCATCTACAAGAAAAGACCTCATGATAGTCAATATGGGTCCTCACCACCCATCAATGCATGGTGTTCTTCGACTCATTGTTACTCTAGATGGTGAGGATGTTATTGATTGTGAACCAATATTGGGTTATTTACATAGAGGGATGGAAAAAATTGCGGAAAACCGAACAATTGTACAATATCTGCCTTATGTAACACGTTGGGATTATTTAGCTACTATGTTCACAGAAGCAATAACCGTAAATGGACCGGAACAGTTAGGAAATATTCAAGTACCTAAAAGAGCCAGCTATATTCGAGTAATTATGTTGGAGTTGAGTCGTATAGCTTCTCACCTACTATGGCTGGGACCTTTTATGGCAGATATTGGTGCACAAACCCCTTTCTTCTATATTTTCAGAGAAAGAGAATTAATATATGATCTATTCGAAGCTGCCACAGGTATGAGAATGATGCATAATTATTTTCGTATCGGAGGGGTAGCGGCTGATCTACCTCATGGCTGGATAGATAAATGTTTGGATTTCTGCGATTATTTTTTAACAGGGGTTGTTGAATATCAAAAACTTATTACGCGAAATCCTATTTTTTTAGAACGGGTTGAGGGAGTAGGCATTGTTGGTGGAGAGGAAGTAATAAATTGGGGTTTATCAGGACCAATGCTTCGGGCTTCCGGAATACAATGGGATCTACGTAAAGTTGATCATTATGAATGTTACGAGGAATTTGATTGGGAAGTTCAATGGCAAAAAGAAGGAGATTCATTAGCTCGTTATTTAGTACGAATTGGTGAAATGGTGGAATCCATAAAAATTATTCAACAGGCTCTGGAAGGAATTCCGGGAGGGCCATATGAGAATTTAGAAATCCGCTGCTTTGATAGAGAAAAGGATCCAGAATGGAATGATTTTGAATATCGATTCATTAGTAAAAAGCCGTCTCCGACTTTTGAATTACCGAAACAAGAACTTTATGTGAGAGTTGAAGCCCCAAAGGGAGAATTAGGAATTTTTCTAATAGGGGATCAGAATGGTTTTCCTTGGAGATGGAAAATTCGTCCCCCCGGTTTTATCAATTTGCAAATTCTTCCCCAGTTAGTTAAAAGAATGAAATTGGCTGATATTATGACAATACTAGGTAGCATAGATATCATTATGGGAGAAGTTGATCGTTGAAATGATAATTGATACAACAGAAGTACAAGATATCAATTCTTTTTCCAGATTGGAATCTTTAAAAGAGGTCTATGGAATTATATGGGTACTTATCCCTATTTTTACTCTTGTATTGGGAATCACAATAGGTGTACTAGTGATTGTATGGTTAGAAAGAGAAATATCCGCAGGGATACAACAGCGTATTGGACCTGAATACGCCGGTCCTTTGGGAGTTCTTCAAGCTCTAGCAGATGGAACAAAACTACTTTTCAAAGAGAATCTTATTCCATCTAGGGGAGATATTCGTTTATTCAGTATTGGACCATCCATATCAGTCATATCAATTCTAGTAAGCTATTCAGTAATTCCTTTTGGCTATAACTTTGTTTTAGCTGATCTCAATATCGGTGTTTTTTTATGGATTGCTATTTCGAGTATTGCTCCCATTGGACTTCTTATGTCAGGATATGGGTCAAATAATAAATATTCCTTTTTGGGTGGTCTACGGGCTGCTGCTCAATCGATTAGTTATGAAATACCATTAACTCTATGTGTGTTATCAATATCTCTACGTGTGATTCGTTGAGACAGAAACTTTTCCATGCTCCTTTCTTTTCGTCTTTATTTCTTTTCTTCTTTATAGGAAAGGGGTAGACAAAATTGAATAGATATCCTGATTTTCATTATTTTTATTCGGAATTCGGATTGATGAACTAAATCAGATAGTTATATGAGTGAAATAAAACAGCTTCTATTTATTCATTTACATTTAATATTCTAATTTAATAGATATTTTGAATATATATATTAATATACATATATAGAATTCTAGATATATAAAATTAATATACTATGATTTGAATTTCATTTGAATCTGCAGTAAAAATATTGAGTCTCATTTTCTATGTATAAGAATTAAGTGGAAAAAAAAATTATAAGCGGAAGAAAGCGTTTACCCCAAAATTGGTTGATTAGTCATCCTGTCTTGAAGCGGGCTCAAAAGACCAACCTTATTGAGTTTTCACTACCATTTGTATGAATTACCATACATGTATTACCATAAAGGGGGATTGATAAAAAATGAGTGGATGGTTAGAAACACCAAGATACACAAAGGATTAGTAATGGAGATTATGTAAATTCTCCAAAAGAGCATTTCTGCATAATATAAAAAGAATACTAATTGGGGCTTAAAGTTGGTAGAAATAATCAGGCAGTACTCCCCACAATTCCGATCCAGAGTATGCTCCTATCCACTGATTAAATAAATAACTATCAGAAACGAAATAATCCTTTAATTTTTTTTGAAGTCCCCTTTTGTTTTGCACATAAAAAAAAGAAGATTAGGAACGAAAAAAAAAAAAAGAAAGAATAATAATATAATACAATTAAAATAAAAAAAAGAGGGATCCCTTTGGATTCTTTCTTATATCCATATTCATGGAGATAAAATTTATGTCATAATTCATAAATTAGTGTCTAATTTTTTTACGTAATCGAAAACGATGGGTTATTGATAATTCTAAAGGAGTATTTTATTGAATTGAAGAATTCAATTATTACTCAACAAATTCAAATTATTAAGGGATGAGATCAATTCAGAAGTACCTTTTTGTATTTATTATTATAACAGACAGAATTCAATTGGTCTAATTCAGGACCGTCCAATGGATTTGAATCCTATCTATCCTAGGGATATATCAAGATAAATAACCGGCCCGGTCCTTAGATTTATTATGGCCTTCGAGGAGCCGTATGAGGTGAAAATCTCATGTACGGTTCTGTAATAGCGATGGGAACAGTAATGTTATCACCGACTAGGATTATCTAACAGTTTAAGTACAGTTGATATAGTTGACGCGCAATCCAAATATGGTTTTTGGGGATGGAATTTGTGGCGTCAACCTATAGGTTTTATCATTTTTCTAATTTCTTCCCTAGCGGAATGTGAAAGATTACCTTTTGATTTACCAGAAGCAGAAGAAGAATTAGTAGCAGGTTATCAAACCGAATATTCGGGTATCAAATTTGGTTTATTTTACGTTGCTTCCTATTTAAACTTATTAGTTTCTTCATTATTTGTAACAGTTCTTTACTTGGGCGGTTGGAATATCTCTATTCCGTACATATTCGTTTCTGAGCTTTTTGAAATAAATAAAACATGTGGAATTTTTGGAACGACAATTGATATCTTTATTACATTAGCTAAAACTTATTTGTTCTTGTTCGTTTCTATCACAACAAGATGGACTTTGCCTAGGCTAAGAATGGATCAATTATTAAATCTTGGATGGAAATTTCTTTTACCTATTTCTCTCGGTAATCTATTATTAACAACCTCGTTTCGACTGTTTTCACTGTAAAAGATTGATATTCTATATTCATAACTTGTCTCAAACAAGAGAAAGAAACAAAACAAAAATATTCATAGATATTCACGATATGTTCCTTATGGTAACTGGGTTCATGAATTATGGTCAACAAACAGTACGAGCTGCAAGGTACATTGGTCAAAGTTTCATGATTACCTTATCCCACGCAAATCGTTTACCTGTAACTATTCAATATCCTTATGAAAAATTAATCACATCGGAACGTTTCCGCGGTCGAATCCATTTTGAATTTGATAAATGCATTGCTTGTGAAGTATGTGTTCGTGTATGTCCTATAGATCTACCCGTTGTTGATTGGAAACTGGAAACTGATATTCGAAAGAAACGATTGTTTAATTACAGTATTGATTTCGGGATCTGTATATTTTGTGGTAACTGTGTTGAGTATTGTCCAACAAATTGTTTATCAATGACTGAAGAATATGAACTTTCGACTTATGATCGTCACGAATTGAATTATAATCAAATTGCTTTGGGCCGTTTACCAATGTCAGTAATTGACGATTATACAATTCGAACAATTCAATTCAAATAAAATTCTTTTTTTTTTTTTTTTTTTAATTTATATAAATTTTTTCTATTTAAATATTAATTTAAATAGAAATATTATATTATTAAAAAAAAATATATTAAAAATAGAAAATGGATTCTATAGATTATTTATTATTTATATAAAATTCCTATTAGAATTTATTATTTATATTATTTATTATTATATTATTTATTAGAAATTTAATAAATAGAATATTATTCTATTTATATTAGAATTATATAAATAATTATTATATATTTCTATATTTAATATAAATAATGTTCTAATAAATATAGTATAGTTTAATATAGTTTCGAACTACTCTTTCGTATAAAGAATGAGATTAGTCCTATAACTGTACCTATATCAATTCACACTCCTTAGGATTTAATTCAATTAGGAATTTAGTATATAAAATTTTTTCCTGGTCGTATCAATAAGGTCATGAAATTTCGATTTATTTATCTTTTATTTTACATCTAATGGATTTACCTGAACCGATACATGATTTTCTTTTAATCTTTCTGGGATCAGGTCTTGTATTAGGAAGTCTAGGAGTAGTATTACTTACCAACCCAATTTTTTCTGCCTTTTCGTTGGGACTGGCTCTTGTTTGTATATCTTTATTCTATATTTTATCAAACTCCCATTTTGTAGCTGCAGCACAGCTACTTATTTACGTGGGAGCTATAAACGTTTTAATCATATTTGCTGTGATGTTCATAAATGGTTCAGAATATTACCAAGATTTTCATCTTTGGACCGTTGGGGATGGAGTTACTTTGATGGTTTGTACAAGTATTTTTGTTTCACTAATAACTACTATTCCAGATACATCATGGTACGGGATTATTTGGACTACAAGATCAAATCAGATTATAGAGCAAGATTTGATAAATAATAGTCAACAAATTGGAATTCATTTATCAACAGATTTTTTTCTTCCGTTTGAACTCATTTCAATAATTCTTTTAGCTGCTTTGATAGGTGCAATTGTCGTGGCTCGCCAGTAAGAATAGAACTAGTAACATCAATCTAAATTCCATTTTGTTCTATTTTATCTGCATTTCCTTTGAATTTTATATGTGAATGGGAAAGTGAAAGATTGTTTATGTTTAAAAGAATTTTATTATTCGATTTATTACCAATATATTCTTTTGGTCCGTACTTGTTATATTCTGTAGTCAATCGAATCTGTTGAATTGTTGTTCATATTGAAATGAATCGAAATTGATAAGGAGTTGGTCAATGATGCTCGAACATGTACTTGTTTTGAGTGCCTATTTATTTTCTATCGGTATCTATGGATTGATCACGAGCCGAAATATGGTTAGAGCCCTTATGTGTCTTGAACTTATACTGAATGCGGTTAATATCAATTTCGTAGCTTTTTCTGATTTTTTTGATAGTCGCCAATTAAAAGGAAATATTTTTTCAATTTTTGTTATAGCTATCGCAGCCGCTGAAGCAGCTATTGGACCGGCTATTGTTTCGTCAATTTATCGTAACAGAAAATCAACTCGTATCAATCAATCGAATTTGTTGAATAAATAGTATTAATCAGAAAAATTCGAATTTCGAATATTGAAATTCGAATATTTATCAATTCAAATTCGCATGTATGATACACAACGTATGATCATGTTTGCGAAAACGTAAGAAATCAAAGTATCTTGGCCCTTTCTTATGAATTGATCCAGAGGTAGATTGATTAGAAAAATTCTGGTAAATCATTGATTCGTCTGGTGTCGAAATATATGATTCATTTACAAGTTTACTAGAGCGAAAATTGCTGATGTTCAAAAATTAATAGATCCAATGTCACATTCAGTAAAGATTTATGATACATGTATAGGATGTACTCAATGTGTCCGAGCCTGCCCCACAGATGTATTAGAAATGATACCTTGGGACGGATGTAAAGCTAAGCAAATAGCTTCTGCTCCAAGAACAGAGGACTGTGTTGGTTGTAAGAGGTGTGAATCCGCCTGTCCGACAGATTTCTTGAGTGTTCGAGTTTATTTATGGCATGAAACAACTCGAAGCATGGGTCTAGCTTATTGATACGTTTCAAAAAACCACATACGAATACCATTTTTTTACTGACAAAAACCCGTGCTCAAAATAGAAAAGATTTTTTTTCTATTTTGAGCACGGGTTTTTCTGACCCAAGTGTATCTTATTTTTACCACGAATTTTTTTCCTTGGTTAACAATAGTTGTAGTTTTGCCAATATCCGCGGGTTCCTTAATCTTCTTATTTCCCCATAGAGGAAATAAGGTAATTAGGTGGTATACTATTTGTATATGCTTAATGAATCTCCTTCTAACAACCTATGCATTCTGTTATCATTTCCAATTGGACGATCCATTAATCCAATTGACGGAGAATTATAAATGGATCAAATTTTTTGATTTTTACTGGAGATTCGGAATAGATGGACTCTCTATAGGACCTATTTTACTGACGGGATTTATCACCACTTTAGCTACTTTAGCGGCTCAACCGGTTACTCGGGAATCCCGATTATTCCATTTCCTGATGTTAACAATGTATAGCGGTCAAATAGGATCATTTTCTTCTCGAGACATTTTACTTTTTTTCATCATGTGGGAATTAGAATTAATTCCTGTTTATCTACTTTTATCCATGTGGGGGGGAAAGAAACGTTTGTATTCAGCTACAAAGTTTATTTTGTATACTGCAGGAAGTTCCATTTTTTTATTAATGGGAGTTCTCGGTATCGGTTTATATGGTTCCAATGAACCAACATTAAATTTTGAAACATCAGCTAATCAATCGTATCCTGTGGCACTGGAAATAATATTCTATATTGGATTTCTTATTGCTTTTGCTGTCAAATCGCCGATTATACCCTTACATACATGGTTACCAGACACCCACGGAGAGGCACATTACAGTACTTGTATGCTTTTAGCCGGAATCTTATTAAAAATGGGAGCGTATGGATTGGTTCGAATTAATATGGAATTATTACCCCACGCTCATTCTCTATTTTCCCCCTGGTTAATTCTATTAGGCGCAATTCAAATAATCTATGCAGCTTCAACATCTCTTGGTCAACGTAATTTAAAAAAGAGAATAGCTTATTCCTCCGTATCTCATATGGGTTTCATAATTATAGGAATTGGTTCTATAAGCGATACGGGACTCAACGGAGCCATTTTACAAATAATTTCTCATGGATTTATTGGTGCTGCGCTCTTTTTTCTTGGCAGGAACGAGTTATGATAGAATACGTCTTTTTTATCTCGACGAAATGGGCGGAATGGCTATTCCAATGCCAAAAATATTCACGATTTTCAGTATCTTATCGATGGCTTCTCTTGCATTGCCGGGCATGAGCGGTTTTGTTGCGGAATTGATAGTTTTTTTTGGAATAATTACCAGTCAAAAATATCTTTTAATGACAAAAATACTAATTACTTTTGTAATGGCAATTGGAATGATATTAACTCCTATTTATTCATTATCTATGTTACGCCAGATGTTCTATGGATACAAGTTTTTTAATACACCGAACTCTTTTTTTTTTGATTATGGGCCGCGAGAGTTATTTATTTCGATTTCTATCCTTATACCTGTAATAGGTATTGGTATTTATCCGGATTTCATTTTCTCATTATCAGTTGACAAGGTCGAAGCTATTCTATCTAATTTTTTATAGATAGTTTTCATTGTACAATGAAAAAAAATCTTTTTTCTTCTCTGGATTAACTTCAAAAAAATGAATTGGAATTGTAACCGGATCTGTTTGGTGTTTGTGAGAACCCCTTGAATCACTACATTACTTGATTTAAAGGGTTCTCGACGGTTTATGCGAAGTTTTCTTATACTTTCTTATACTTATATTATATATGCTTAATATGCTTATTATGTTTGTATTTGTCAGGCCCTTTACTCACTTTAATTCAATTAGATGTAAATGAACCATAACTATGTAGTCCTATTCCTAATAGATTGATCCCAAAATAACATATCCAAATTATAAGAAAGCCCATAGAGGCCACTATTGAAGAATTTACACCTTCCAATCTTTTATTTTTTCTAGTATGTAAATAAATCGCGAATATGGTCCAAGTAATAAACGCCCAAGTTTCCTTTGGATCCCAATTCCAATATGATCCCCAGGCCTCATTAGCCCATACTGCTCCCGAAAGAATACCTATGGTTAAAAAGATAAAACCTAGACTAATAATACGATAACTCCAACGATCCAATTGTTGAATAAATTGAGACCTGTAATAATTTCTATAAGAAGGAAAAGAAGTGTTTCGTAAAACATTGTTTCTTTCGTTCATGTATTTGATCTCAGCAAAAGAAAATGACTCATTAAAAATAAAATTCTTGTTCTTACCAATATTTCTTATTATGACTTTTCGAAATGTAATGACTAAAAGAGCTACTGATAATAATGATCCACATAAAAGAGCTGCATAGCCCAATACCATCATACTTACGTGCATCATTAACCAATGCGATTGTAGAGCGGGTACTAATATTGCGGATTCATGCATTTCGGTTAAAAGACCCGAAGTAGCAAAGCCTTGGGTAAAAATAACACTTGGTGCTATTATTGTGCTTAAATAGTTTTTAAGCTTTTTAAAACCAAAACCTGGAACTATATGAAAAATGGAAAAACCCCATGAAAGAAAGATTACTGATTCATATAAATCACTTAATGGTAAATGGCCCGAAAAAATCCAACGAGTAACTAATAATCCTGTTATACAGAAAAAGATTACTATCATGCCTTTTTCGGACGAATCATATAGTACTACGATTTCATTGACTAATAAGGTTATCAAACGAATTGCAATTACAATTGATACGACCGAAAACGATATATGAGTTAATATATGCTCTAAAGTTGAAAATATCATATAAAAAAATGAATAAAAAAAAAGATCTCCTAATTATATGAATGGAAATCGGGAATTGAATTCATTATAGGACTTACTCTTTTAGAAAATAAGATGCCATGCCGCCACTCGGACTCGAACCGAGATGCTCTAGCACTGCTTCCTAAGAGCAGCGTGTCTACCGATTTCACCATAGCGGCTTGCTCGAAATCATAATAAACGATTTTTAGTCAATCGTCGAGATTGAAAGAGTCGATTCAAATGCAATATTTGTTTCCTAAATATTCAATTTAGGAAACAAATATTGCATTTGAGAAACAGAAACATTAAAGAATTTGAATTAAAAAAAGCCAATTCCAAAATGGGGTCAATTTTATATTGAACAATTCAAAACATTAGCAAATAGAAATTTTTACTTCTATCTCATTTTGATTTTTAGTTTGTATAAAAATATCTATAAAATATATAAACTACAAATCAAAAAACTATCAAAAAGAATAGAAATATAAAAGAGCAAAAAACCAATAATCATAAAAAAATTTCAATATATATACGAAACTATTCTTTGAAATTAGACTATTCTTTGAGTCCAGCTAATTCAGATTATTCCAATGTTTGTATTTGTTGCACAAAAAAACTTTTTGAGTTCCCCGTAGAAAGAGATTTCGCTAACGAAAAAGCTTTCAATGCTGCCCAATATCCCTTCTCCTTCCAAATTGTTTTCCGAATCCTTTTTTTTGATATAGAAGTGCGTTTTTTTGGAGCTGCCATTCAAAAATTATACTAGTTTATTCATTGCTATAGTTGGATGTGAAAGACATCTATTGTTCAAAATGAATTGTTCTTTAATTAGACATATATCTATTTTATCTATTTGTTTTTCTAAATTATACTATTCTACTCCCTTTCATAAAAAATGTGGATATGTAAAAATCACATAGTCTTTTTTTTGTTCCTAGTAATCCTTTATGTAATTCTTACAAAAAAAACTATCCTTTTATATCTCGGTCTATTTTCGTCGTATTGCATTTATACATGGAATAAAATACATCGAAAAAGTTTAAGAACCCAACCCCTTATCTTTATCCTGCTTACTTGGTCGTTTAAAAGATACATGATTTTCAAAATCATGTATCTTAATTCCTTTTTTCTATCTAACTAAAGTAAACTGTTGAATATCATAACCTTTTTTCTTTTTCCAAAGATATATGTCTTTTTATTGGAATGGAAAATAAAAAATTAGTGCCAAAACGAATTAATGATTCGGAATCAAAAACTACAAAAAAATTATTCTTTTTTGGATTGTTTTTTATGATTCATATCAAAATAAACTAATGTTTTTAGTTTTGGTGTAATTATTTATCCTCACTTTCTGGATATAAATTATTGTATAAATCAATTATTGTATAATAATAATTTAGAATTTAAATTTTCTTAATATTACTAACTAATAAAAAAAGTTTCTTTTTCACTAGTAATTTGGTCATATCATTTGACCCATTTTCACTTCGTACTTTCAACTATTGGAAATATTGCACATTAATTCAGAATAATTAACAATAGAAAATTCTATTTCTATCTTAATCTTAATTTTTTTATTAACTGAACCCTTTCAAAAGAGATAAAATTGGCGAATAAGAAACAAAACTCATTAAGAATTAAGAATCCATTTTTTTTTTCTTTTTTTTTTGTATGGAATATACACATCAATATTCATGGATCATACCTTTCATTCCACTTCCAGTTCCTATGTTAATAGGAGTGGGACTTCTCCTTTTTCCCACGGCAACAAAAAATATTCGCCGTATGTGGGCTTTTCCTAGTGTTTTATTATTAAGTATAGTTATGATTTTTTCGGTGGATCTGTCTATTCATCAAATCAATAACAATTCTATCTATCAATATGTATGGTCTTGGACTATAAATAATGATCTTTCTTTAGAGTTTGGCTACTTGATCGATTCACTTACCTCTATTATGTCAATATTGATCACTACTGTTGGAATTCTGGTTCTTATTTATAGTGACAATTATATGTCTCATGATGAAGGATATTTGAGATTTTTTGCTTATATGAGTTTTTTTAATACTTCAATGTTGGGATTGGTTACTAGTTCGAATTTGATACAAATTTATATTTTTTGGGAATTGGTTGGAATGTGTTCTTATCTATTAATAGGTTTTTGGTTCACACGCCCTATTGCGGCAAATGCTTGTCAAAAAGCGTTTGTAACTAATCGGATAGGGGATTTTTGTTTATTATTGGGAATTTTAGGTCTTTATTGGATAACGGGTAGTTTGGAATTTCGAGATTTGTTTGAAATATTCAATAACTTGATTTATAATAATGAGGTTAATCTTTTATTAGTTACTTTGTGTGCCTTCCTGTTATTTGGCGGTTCAGTTGCTAAATCCGCCCAATTCCCCCTTCATGTATGGTTACCGGATGCTATGGAAGGGCCTACCCCTATTTCTGCTCTTATCCATGCTGCTACTATGGTAGCGGCGGGAATTTTTCTTGTAGCCCGGCTTCTTCCTCTTTTCATAGTTATACCTTCCATAATGAATGGAATATCTTTCATAGGGATAATAACAGTAGTATTAGGAGCTACTTTAGCTCTTGCTCAAAAGGATATTAAGAGAAGTTTGGCCTATTCTACAATGTCTCAATTGGGTTATATGATGTTAGCTCTAGGTATGGGCTCTTATCGAGCCGCTTTATTTCATTTGATTACTCATGCTTATTCAAAAGCATTGTTGTTTTTAGGATCCGGATCCATTATTCATTCAATGGAAGCTATTGTTGGATATTCTCCAGATAAAAGTCAAAATATGGTTCTTATGGGCGGTTTAACAAAACATGTGCCAATTACAAAAACTGCTTTTTTAGTGGGTACACTTTCTCTTTGTGGTATTCCACCCTTTGCCTGTTTTTGGTCCAAAGATGAAATTCTTAATGATAGTTGGTTGTATTCACCAATTTTCGCAATAATAGCTTGTTCCACAGCAGGATTAACCGCATTTTATATGTTTCGAATCTATTTACTTGTTTTTGAAGGATATTTAAACGTTAATTTTAAAAATTACAATGGAAAAAAAAATAGCTCATTCCATTCAATATCTTTATGGGGTAAAGAAAAAGAAGCGAAAAAAAAAATGCATTTATTATCTTTATTAACAATGAATAATAATGAAAGGGCTTCCTTTTTTCGGAAGAAGACACATTCCCATCGAATTGATAGAAATATAAAAAACATAACATGGCTTTTTATTGATATTACCTATTTTGAAACTAACAACACTACTTTTTCCTATCCCCATGAATCGGAAAATACTATGTTATTTTCTATGCTTGTATCAATACTATTTACTTTGTTCATTGGGGTCATAGGAATTTCTTTCAATCAAGAAGGACTAAATTTGGATATATTATCCAAATTGTTAATTCCATCTATAGACCTTTTACATCCAAATTCAAATAATTCTGGGAATTGGTATGAATTTGTCACAAATGCAACTTTTTCGGTCAGTATATCTTTTTTCGGAATATTTATAGCGTCTTTTTTCTATAAGCCTTTTTATTCATCTTTACAAAATTTCAACTTACTTAATTTATTTTCAAAAAATGTTTCTAAAAAAATTGTTGCAGATAAAATAAGAAATTTCATATATGATTGGTCATATAATCGTGGTTACATAGATGCTTTTTATAGAATATCCTTAATTAATAATGTAAGAAGATTAGCTAAACTAAATTATTTTTTTGATAGACGAGTAATTGATGGAATTCCAAATGGGGTGGGTATTACAAGTTTTTTTCTGGGAGAGGTTATAAAATATGCAGGGGGTGGCCGAATTTCTTCGTATATTTTATTGTATTTTTTTTATGCATTAATCTTTTTATTAATTTACTACTTTAATTAATTATAAATTTTCATTTAATATATAAATTAATATATAAATAAATAATAATAAAAAAAAAATAAAAAAGAAATAGAATAATATAATAAAAATACAATATAACAATATATAAAATATAAAAAAAATAATATTTTTTAATATTTCTTTTTTTATTTCATTTAGATTTCAATTTTGAAAATTGAAATAA
>JAIUCV010003404.1:0-29338 GCA_026724425.1 Erythrophleum ivorense
AACATGCATTAGGCTCTCCACGGGACTATGAGGAGCAACATGTGTGACATGATTCACATTCCTTGAGAGGAACATCAAAGCTACCATTCTGAGAGAAACATAAGTAGTAAGGAGTCCCAATCGTAGCTCTATGCCTCCACACAATGTAGAAACATACTTGTAGTGTATGTAATGATCAAGACGGCCCCATACTTAGCCAAACATGCATTAGGTTCTCTAGGGGACTAGGAGGAGCAACATGTGTGACATGATTCTCATTTCTTGAGAGGAACATCAAAGCTACCATCATGAGAGAAACATTAGTAGTAAGGAGTCCCAATCGTAGCTTTATGCCTCCAGACAATGTAGAAACATACTTGTAGTGTATGTAATGATCAAGACGGACCCATACTTAGCCAAACATGCATTAGGTTCTCCACGGGACTATGAGGAGCAACATGTGTGACATGATTCTGATTCCTTGAGAGGAACATCAAAGCTACCATCCTGAGAGAAACATAAGTAGTAAGGAGTCCCAATCGTAGCTCTATGCCTCCACACAATGGAGAAACATACTTGTAGTGTATGTAATGATCAAGACGGACCCATACTTAGCCAAACATGCATTAGGTTCTCCACGGGACTATGAGGAGCAACATGTGTGACATGATTCTCATTCCTTGAGAGGAACATCAAAGCTACCATCCTGAGAGAAACATAAGTAGTAAGGAGTCCCAATCGTAGCTCTATGCCTCCACACAATGTAGCAACATACTTGTAGTGTATGTAATGATCAAGACGGACCCATACTTAGCAAAACATGCATTAGGTTCTCCACGGGACTATGAGGAGCAACATGTGTGACATGATTCACATTCCTTGAGAGGAACATCAAAGCTACCATTCTGAGAGAAACATAAGTAGTAAGGAGTCCCAATCGTAGCTCTATGCCTCCACACAATGTAGAAACATACTTGTAGTGTATGTAATGATCAAGACGGACCAATACTTAGCCAAACATGCATTAGGTTCTCCACGGGACTATGAGGAGCAACATATGTGACATGATTCTCATTCCTTGAGAGGAACATCAAAGCTACTATCCTGAGAGAAACATAACTAGTAAGGAGTCCCAATCGTAGCTATATGCCTCCACACATTGTAAGAACATACTTGTAGTGTATGTATTGATCAAGACGGACCCATACTTAGCCAAACATGCATTAGGTTCTCCAACAGGACTATGAGGAGCAACATGTGTGACATGATTCTCATTCCTTGAGAGGAACATCAAAGCTACCATACTGAGAGAAACATAAGCAGTAAGGAGTCCCAATCGTAGCTCTATGCCTCCACACAATGTAGAAACATACTTGTAGTGTATGTAATGATCAAGACGGACCCATACTTAGCCAAACATGCATTAGGTTCTCCACGGGACTAGGAGGAGCAACATGTGTGACATGATTCACATTCCTTGAGAGGAACATCAAAGCTACCATCCTGAGAGAAACAACAGTAGTAAGGAGTCCCAATCGTAGCTCTATGCCTCCACAAAATGTAGAAACATACCTGTAATGTATGTAATGATCAAGACGGACCCATACTTAGCCAAACATGCATTAGGTTCTCCACAGGACTATGAGGAGCAACATGTGTGACATGATTCACATTCCTTAAGAGGAACATCAAAGCTACCATTCTGTGAGAAACATAAGTAGTAAGGAGTCCCAATCGTAGCTCTATGCCTCCGCACAATGTAGAAACATACTTGTAGTGTATGTAATGATCAAGACGGACCCATACTTAGCCAAACATGCATTAGGCTCTCTAGGGGACTAGGAGGAGCAACATGTGTGACATGATTCACATTCCTTGAGAGGAACATCAAAGCTACCATTCTGAGAGAAACATAAGTAGTAAGGAGTCCCAATCGTAGCTCTATGCCTCCACACATTGTAAGAACATACTTGTAGTGTATGTATTGATCAAGACGGACCCATACTTAGCCAAACATGCATTAGGCTCTCCACGGGACTATGAGGAGCAACATGTGTGACATGATTCACATTCCTTGAGAGGAACATCAAAGCTACCATTCTGAGAGAAACATAAGTAGTAAGGAGTCCCAATCGTAGCTCTATGCCTCCACACAATGTAGAAACATACTTGTAGTGTATGTAATGATCAAGACGGCCCCATACTTAGCCAAACATGCATTAGGTTCTCTAGGGGACTAGGAGGAGCAACATGTGTGACATGATTCTCATTTCTTGAGAGGAACATCAAAGCTACCATCATGAGAGAAACATTAGTAGTAAGGAGTCCCAATCGTAGCTTTATGCCTCCAGACAATGTAGAAACATACTTGTAGTGTATGTAATGATCAAGACGGACCCATACTTAGCCAAACATGCATTAGGTTCTCCACGGGACTATGAGGAGCAACATGTGTGACATGATTCTGATTCCTTGAGAGGAACATCAAAGCTACCATCCTGAGAGAAACATAAGTAGTAAGGAGTCCCAATCGTAGCTCTATGCCTCCACACAATGGAGAAACATACTTGTAGTGTATGTAATGATCAAGACGGACCCATACTTAGCCAAACATGCATTAGGTTCTCCACGGGACTATGAGGAGCAACATGTGTGACATGATTCTCATTCCTTGAGAGGAACATCAAAGCTACCATCCTGAGAGAAACATAAGTAGTAAGGAGTCCCAATCGTAGCTCTATGCCTCCACACAATGTAGCAACATACTTGTAGTGTATGTAATGATCAAGACGGACCCATACTTAGCAAAACATGCATTAGGTTCTCCACGGGTCTATGAGGAGCAACATGTGTGACATGATTCTCATTCCTTGAGAGGAACATCAAAGCTACCATCCTGAGAGAAACATAAGTAGTAAGGAGTCCCAATCGTAGCTCTATGCCTCCACACAATGGAGAAACATACTTGTAGTGTATGTAATGATCAAGACGGACCCATACTTAGCCAAACATGCATTAGGTTCTCCACGGGACTATGAGGAGCAACATGTGTGACATGATTCTCATTCCTTGAGAGGAACATCAAAGCTACCATCCTGAGAGAAACATAAGTAGTAAGGAGTCCCAATCGTAGCTCTATGCCTCCACACAATGTAGCAACATACTTGTAGTGTATGTAATGATCAAGACGGACCCATACTTAGCAAAACATGCATTAGGCTCTCTAGGGGACTAGGAGGAGCAACATGTGTGACATGATTCACATTCCTTGAGAGGAACATCAAAGCTACCATTCTGAGAGAAACATAAGTAGTAAGGAGTCCCAATCGTAGCTCTATGCCTCCACACATTGTAAGAACATACTTGTAGTGTATGTATTGATCAAGACGGACCCATACTTAGCCAAACATGCATTAGGTTCTCCACGGGACTATGAGGAGCAACATGTGTGACATGATTCACATTCCTTGAGAGGAACATCAAAGCTACCATTCTGAGAGAAACATAAGTAGTAAGGAGTCCCAATCGTAGCTCTATGCCTCCACACAATGTAGAAACATACTTGTAGTGTATGTAATGATCAAGACGGACCCATACTTAGCCAAACATGCATTAGGTTCTCTAGGGGACTAGGAGGAGCAACATGTGTGACATGATTCTCATTTCTTGAGAGGAACATCAAAGCTACCATCATGAGAGAAACATTAGTAGTAAGGAGTCCCAATCGTAGCTTTATGCCTCCAGACAATGTAGAAACATACTTGTAGTGTATGTAATGATCAAGACGGACCCATACTTAGCCAAACATGCATTAGGTTCTCCACGGGACTATGAGGAGCAACATGTGTGACATGATTCTGATTCCTTGAGAGGAACATCAAAGCTACCATCCTGAGAGAAACATAAGTAGTAAGGAGTCCCAATCGTAGCTCTATGCCTCCACACAATGGAGAAACATACTTGTAGTGTATGTAATGATCAAGACGGACCCATACTTAGCCAAACATGCATTAGGTTCTCCACGGGACTATGAGGAGCAACATGTGTGACATGATTCTCATTCCTTGAGAGGAACATCAAAGCTACCATCCTGAGAGAAACATAAGTAGTAAGGAGTCCCAATCGTAGCTCTATGCCTCCACACAATGTAGCAACATACTTGTAGTGTATGTAATGATCAAGACGGACCCATACTTAGCAAAACATGCATTAGGTTCTCCACGGGTCTATGAGGAGCAACATGTGTGACATGATTCTCATTCCTTGAGAGGAACATCAAAGCTACCATCCTGAGAGAAACATAAGTAGTAAGGAGTCCCAATCTTAGCTCTATGCCTCCACACAATGTAGAAACATACTTGTAGTGTATGTAATGATCAAGACGGACCCATACTTAGCCAAACATGCATTAGGTTCTCCACGGGACTATGAGGAGCAACATATGTGACATGATTCTCATTCCTTGAGAGGAACATCAAAGCTACCATCCTGAGAGAAACATAACTAGTAAGGAGTCCCAATCGTAGCTATATGCCTCCACACATTGTAAGAACATACTTGTAGTGTATGTATTGATCAAGACGGACCCATACTTAGCCAAACATGCATTAGGTTCTCCAACAGGACTATGAGGAGCAACATGTGTGACATGATTCTCATTCCTTGAGAGGAACATCAAAGCTACCATACTGAGAGAAACATAAGCAGTAAGGAGTCCCAATCGTAGCTCTATGCCTCCACACAATGTAGAAACATACTTGTAGTGTATGTAATGATCAAGACGGACCCATACTTAGCCAAACATGCATTAGGTTCTCCACGGGACTAGGAGGAGCAACATGTGTGACATGATTCACATTCCTTGAGAGGAACATCAAAGCTACCATCCTGAGAGAAACAACAGTAGTAAGGAGTCCCAATCGTAGCTCTATGCCTCCACAAAATGTAGAAATATACCTGTAGTGTATGTAATGATCAAGACGGACCCATACTTAGCCAAACATGCATTAGGTTCTCCACTGGACTATGAGGAGCAACATGTGTGACATGATTCACATTCCTTAAGAGGAACATCAAAGCTACCATTCTGTGAGAAACATAAGTAGTAAGGAGTCCCAATCGTAGCTCTATGCCTCCGCACAATGTAGAAACATACTTGTAGTGTATGTAATGATCAAGACGGACCCATACTTAGCCAAACATGCATTAGGCTCTCTAGGGGACTAGGAGGAGCAACATGTGTGACATGATTCACATTCCTTGAGAGGAACATCAAAGCTACCATTCTGAGAGAAACATAAGTAGTAAGGAGTCCCAATCGTAGCTCTATGCCTCCACACATTGTAAGAACATACTTGTAGTGTATGTATTGATCAAGACGGACCCATACTTAGCCAAACATGCATTAGGTTCTCCACGGGACTATGAGGAGCAACATGTGTGACATGATTCACATTCCTTGAGAGGAACATCAAAGCTACCATTCTGAGAGAAACATAAGTAGTAAGGAGTCCCAATCGTAGCTCTATGCCTCCACACAATGTAGAAACATACTTGTAGTGTATGTAATGATCAAGACGGACCCATACTTAGCCAAACATGCATTAGGTTCTCTAGGGGACTAGGAGGAGCAACATGTGTGACATGATTCTCATTTCTTGAGAGGAACATCAAAGCTACCATCATGAGAGAAACATTAGTAGTAAGGAGTCCCAATCGTAGCTTTATGCCTCCAGACAATGTAGAAACATACTTGTAGTGTATGTAATGATCAAGACGGACCCATACTTAGCCAAACATGCATTAGGTTCTCCACGGGACTATGAGGAGCAACATGTGTGACATGATTCTGATTCCTTGAGAGGAACATCAAAGCTACCATCCTGAGAGAAACATAAGTAGTAAGGAGTCCCAATCGTAGCTCTATGCCTCCACACAATGGAGAAACATACTTGTAGTGTATGTAATGATCAAGACGGACCCATACTTAGCCAAACATGCATTAGGTTCTCCACGGGACTATGAGGAGCAACATGTGTGACATGATTCTCATTCCTTGAGAGGAACATCAAAGCTACCATCCTGAGAGAAACATAAGTAGTAAGGAGTCCCAATCGTAGCTCTATGCCTCCACACAATGTAGCAACATACTTGTAGTGTATGTAATGATCAAGACGGACCCATACTTAGCAAAACATGCATTAGGTTCTCCACGGGTCTATGAGGAGCAACATGTGTGACATGATTCTCATTCCTTGAGAGGAACATCAAAGCTACCATCCTGAGAGAAACATAAGTAGTAAGGAGTCCCAATCTTAGCTCTATGCCTCCACACAATGTAGAAACATACTTGTAGTGTATGTAATGATCAAGACGGACCCATACTTAGCCAAACATGCATTAGGTTCTCCACGGGACTATGAGGAGCAACATATGTGACATGATTCTCATTCCTTGAGAGGAACATCAAAGCTACCATCCTGAGAGAAACATAACTAGTAAGGAGTCCCAATCGTAGCTATATGCCTCCACACATTGTAAGAACATACTTGTAGTGTATGTATTGATCAAGACGGACCCATACTTAGCCAAACATGCATTAGGTTCTCCAACAGGACTATGAGGAGCAACATGTGTGACATGATTCTCATTCCTTGAGAGGAACATCAAAGCTACCATACTGAGAGAAACATAAGCAGTAAGGAGTCCCAATCGTAGCTCTATGCCTCCACACAATGTAGAAACATACTTGTAGTGTATGTAATGATCAAGACGGACCCATACTTAGCCAAACATGCATTAGGTTCTCCACGGGACTAGGAGGAGCAACATGTGTGACATGATTCACATTCCTTGAGAGGAACATCAAAGCTACCATCCTGAGAGAAACAACAGTAGTAAGGAGTCCCAATCGTAGCTCTATGCCTCCACAAAATGTAGAAATATACCTGTAGTGTATGTAATGATCAAGACGGACCCATACTTAGCCAAACATGCATTAGGTTCTCCACTGGACTATGAGGAGCAACATGTGTGACATGATTCACATTCCTTAAGAGGAACATCAAAGCTACCATTCTGTGAGAAACATAAGTAGTAAGGAGTCCCAATCGTAGCTCTATGCCTCCGCACAATGTAGAAACATACTTGTAGTGTATGTAATGATCAAGACGGACCCATACTTAGCCAAACATGCATTAGGTTCTCCACGGGACTATGAGGAGCAACATGTGTGACATGATTCACATTCCTTGAGAGGAACATCAAAGCTACCATTCTGAGAGAAACATAAGTAGTAAGGAGTCCCAATCGTAGCTCTATGCCTCCACACAATGTAGAAACATACTTGTAGTGTATGTAATGATCAAGACGGACCCATACTTAGCCAAACATGCATTAGGTTCTCCACGGGACTATGAGGAGCAACATGTGTGACATGATTCACATTCCTTGAGAGGAACATCAAAGCTACCATTCTGAGAGAAACATAAGTAGTAAGGAGTCCCAATCGTAGCTCTATGCCTCCACACAATGTAGAAACATACTTGTAGTGTATGTAATGATCAAGACGGACCCATACTTAGCCAAACATGCATTAGGTTCTCTAGGGGACTAGGAGGAGCAACATGTGTGACATGATTCACATTCCTTAAGAGGAACATCAAAGCTACCATTCTGTGAGAAACATAAGTAGTAAGGAGTCCCAATCGTAGCTCTATGCCTCCGCACAATGTAGAAACATACTTGTAGTGTATGTAATGATCAAGACGGACCCATACTTAGCCAAACATGCATTAGGCTCTCTAGGGGACTAGGAGGAGCAACATGTGTGACATGATTCACATTCCTTGAGAGGAACATCAAAGCTACCATTCTGAGAGAAACATAAGTAGTAAGGAGTCCCAATCGTAGCTCTATGCCTCCACACATTGTAAGAACATACTTGTAGTGTATGTATTGATCAAGACGGACCCATACTTAGCCAAACATGCATTAGGTTCTCCACGGGACTATGAGGAGCAACATGTGTGACATGATTCACATTCCTTGAGAGGAACATCAAAGCTACCATTCTGAGAGAAACATAAGTAGTAAGGAGTCCCAATCGTAGCTCTATGCCTCCACACAATGTAGAAACATACTTGTAGTGTATGTAATGATCAAGACGGACCCATACTTAGCCAAACATGCATTAGGTTCTCTAGGGGACTAGGAGGAGCAACATGTGTGACATGATTCTCATTTCTTGAGAGGAACATCAAAGCTACCATCATGAGAGAAACATTAGTAGTAAGGAGTCCCAATCGTAGCTTTATGCCTCCAGACAATGTAGAAACATACTTGTAGTGTATGTAATGATCAAGACGGACCCATACTTAGCCAAACATGCATTAGGTTCTCCACGGGACTATGAGGAGCAACATGTGTGACATGATTCTGATTCCTTGAGAGGAACATCAAAGCTACCATCCTGAGAGAAACATAAGTAGTAAGGAGTCCCAATCGTAGCTCTATGCCTCCACACAATGGAGAAACATACTTGTAGTGTATGTAATGATCAAGACGGACCCATACTTAGCCAAACATGCATTAGGTTCTCCACGGGACTATGAGGAGCAACATGTGTGACATGATTCTCATTCCTTGAGAGGAACATCAAAGCTACCATCCTGAGAGAAACATAAGTAGTAAGGAGTCCCAATCGTAGCTCTATGCCTCCACACAATGTAGCAACATACTTGTAGTGTATGTAATGATCAAGACGGACCCATACTTAGCAAAACATGCATTAGGTTCTCCACGGGTCTATGAGGAGCAACATGTGTGACATGATTCTCATTCCTTGAGAGGAACATCAAAGCTACCATCCTGAGAGAAACATAAGTAGTAAGGAGTCCCAATCTTAGCTCTATGCCTCCACACAATGTAGAAACATACTTGTAGTGTATGTAATGATCAAGACGGACCCATACTTAGCCAAACATGCATTAGGTTCTCCACGGGACTATGAGGAGCAACATATGTGACATGATTCTCATTCCTTGAGAGGAACATCAAAGCTACCATCCTGAGAGAAACATAACTAGTAAGGAGTCCCAATCGTAGCTATATGCCTCCACACATTGTAAGAACATACTTGTAGTGTATGTATTGATCAAGACGGACCCATACTTAGCCAAACATGCATTAGGTTCTCCAACAGGACTATGAGGAGCAACATGTGTGACATGATTCTCATTCCTTGAGAGGAACATCAAAGCTACCATACTGAGAGAAACATAAGCAGTAAGGAGTCCCAATCGTAGCTCTATGCCTCCACACAATGTAGAAACATACTTGTAGTGTATGTAATGATCAAGACGGACCCATACTTAGCCAAACATGCATTAGGTTCTCCACGGGACTAGGAGGAGCAACATGTGTGACATGATTCACATTCCTTGAGAGGAACATCAAAGCTACCATCCTGAGAGAAACAACAGTAGTAAGGAGTCCCAATCGTAGCTCTATGCCTCCACAAAATGTAGAAATATACCTGTAGTGTATGTAATGATCAAGACGGACCCATACTTAGCCAAACATGCATTAGGTTCTCCACTGGACTATGAGGAGCAACATGTGTGACATGATTCACATTCCTTAAGAGGAACATCAAAGCTACCATTCTGTGAGAAACATAAGTAGTAAGGAGTCCCAATCGTAGCTCTATGCCTCCGCACAATGTAGAAACATACTTGTAGTGTATGTAATGATCAAGACGGACCCATACTTAGCCAAACATGCATTAGGCTCTCTAGGGGACTAGGAGGAGCAACATGTGTGACATGATTCACATTCCTTGAGAGGAACATCAAAGCTACCATTCTGAGAGAAACATAAGTAGTAAGGAGTCCCAATCGTAGCTCTATGCCTCCACACATTGTAAGAACATACTTGTAGTGTATGTATTGATCAAGACGGACCCATACTTAGCCAAACATGCATTAGGTTCTCCACGGGACTATGAGGAGCAACATGTGTGACATGATTCACATTCCTTGAGAGGAACATCAAAGCTACCATTCTGAGAGAAACATAAGTAGTAAGGAGTCCCAATCGTAGCTCTATGCCTCCACACAATGTAGAAACATACTTGTAGTGTATGTAATGATCAAGACGGACCCATACTTAGCCAAACATGCATTAGGTTCTCTAGGGGACTAGGAGGAGCAACATGTGTGACATGATTCTCATTTCTTGAGAGGAACATCAAAGCTACCATCATGAGAGAAACATTAGTAGTAAGGAGTCCCAATCGTAGCTTTATGCCTCCAGACAATGTAGAAACATACTTGTAGTGTATGTAATGATCAAGACGGACCCATACTTAGCCAAACATGCATTAGGTTCTCCACGGGACTATGAGGAGCAACATGTGTGACATGATTCTGATTCCTTGAGAGGAACATCAAAGCTACCATCCTGAGAGAAACATAAGTAGTAAGGAGTCCCAATCGTAGCTCTATGCCTCCACACAATGGAGAAACATACTTGTAGTGTATGTAATGATCAAGACGGACCCATACTTAGCCAAACATGCATTAGGTTCTCCACGGGACTATGAGGAGCAACATGTGTGACATGATTCTCATTCCTTGAGAGGAACATCAAAGCTACCATCCTGAGAGAAACATAAGTAGTAAGGAGTCCGAATCTTAACTCTATGCCTCCACACAATGTAGAAACATACTTGTAGTGTATGTAATGATCAAGACGGACCCATACTTAGCCAAACATGTATTAGGTTCTCCACGGGACTATGAGGAGCAACATGTGTGACATGATTCTCATTCCTTGAGAGGAACATCAAAGCTACCATCCTGAGAGAAACATAAGTAGTAAGGAGTCCCAATCGTAGCTCTATGCCTCCACACAAGGTAGAAACATACTTGTAGTGTATGTAATGATCAAGACGGACCCATACTTAGCCAAACATGCATTAGGTTCTCCACGGGACTATGAGGAGCAACATGTGTGACATGATTCTGATTCCTTGAGAGGAACATCAAAGCTACCATCCTGAGAGAAACATAAGTAGTAAGGAGTCCCAATCGTAGCTCTATGCCTCCACACATTGTAAGAACATACTTGTAGTGTATGTATTGATCAAGACGGACCCATACTTAGCCAAACATGCATTAGGTTCTCCACGGGACTATGAGGAGCAACATGTGTGACATGATTCACATTCCTTGAGAGGAACATCAAAGCTACCATTCTGAGAGAAACATAAGTAGTAAGGAGTCCCAATCGTAGCTTTATGCGTCCACACAATGTAGAAACATACTTGTAGTGTATGTAATGATCAAGACGGACCCATACTTAGCCAAACATGCATTAGGTTCTCCACGGGACTATGAGGAGCAACATGTGTGACATGATTCTGATTCCTTGAGAGGAACATCAAAGCTACCATCCTGAGAGAAACATAAGTAGTAAGGAGTCCCAATCGTAGCTCTATGCCTCCACACAATGGAGAAACATACTTGTAGTGTATGTAATGATCAAGACGGACCCATACTTAGCCAAACATGCATTAGGTTCTCCACGGGACTATGAGGAGCAACATGTGTGACATGATTCTCATTCCTTGAGAGGAACATCAAAGCTACCATCCTGAGAGAAACATAAGTAGTAAGGAGTCCCAATCGTAGCTCTATGCCTCCACACAATGTAGCAACATACTTGTAGTGTATGTAATGATCAAGACGGACCCATACTTAGCAAAACATGCATTAGGTTCTCCACGGGTCTATGAGGAGCAACATGTGTGACATGATTCTCATTCCTTGAGAGGAACATCAAAGCTACCATCCTGAGAGAAACATAAGTAGTAAGGAGTCCCAATCGTAGCTCTATGCCTCCACACAATGTAGAAACATACTTGTAGTGTATGTAATGATCAAGACGGACCCATACTTAGCCAAACATGCATTAGGTTCCCCAACAGGACTATGAGGAGCAACATGTGTGACATTATTCACATTCCTTGAGAGGAACATCAAAGCTACCATTCTGAGAGAAACATAAGTAGTAAGGAGTCCCAATCGTAGCTCTATGCCTCCACACAATGTAGAAACATACTTGTAGTGTATGTAATGATCAAGACGGACCCATACTAAGCCAAACATGCATTAGGCTCTCTAGGGGACTATGATGAGCAACATATGTGACATGATTCTCATTCCTTGAGAGGAACATTAAAGCTACCATCCTGAGAGAAACATAACTAGTAAGGAGTCCCAATCGTAGCTCTATGCCTCCACACATTGTAAGAACATACTTGTAGTGTATGTATTGATCAAGACGGACCCATACTTAGCCAAACATGCATTAGGTTCTCCACGGGACTATGAGGAGCAACATGTGTGACATGATTCACATTCCTTGAGAGGAACATCAAAGCTACCATTCTGAGAGAAACATAAGTAGTAAGGAGTCCCAATCGTAGCTCTATGCCTCCACACAATGTAGAAACATACTTGTAGTGTATGTAATGATCAAGACGGACCCATACTTAGCCAAACATGCATTAGGTTCTCTTGGGGACTAGGAGGAGCAACATGTGTGACATGATTCTCATTTCTTGAGAGGAACATCAAAGCTACCATCATGAGAGAAACATTAGTAGTAAGGAGTCCCAATCGTAGCTTTATGCCTCCAGACAATGTAGAAACATACTTGTAGTGTATGTAATGATCAAGACGGACCCATACTTAGCCAAACATGCATTAGGTTCTCCACGGGACTATGAGGAGCAACATGTGTGACATGATTCTCATTCCTTGAGAGGAACATCAAAGCTACCATCCTGAGAGAAACATAAGTAGTAAGGAGTCCCAATCGTAGCTCTATGCCTCCACACAATGTAGCAACATACTTGTAGTGTATGTAATGATCAAGACGGACCCATACTTAGCAAAACATGCATTAGGTTCTCCACGGGTCTATGAGGAGCAACATGTGTGACATGATTCTCATTCCTTGAGAGGAACATCAAAGCTACCATCCTGAGAGAAACATAAGTAGTAAGGAGTCCCAATCGTAGCTCTATGCCTCCACACAATGTAGAAACATACTTGTAGTGTATGTAATGATCAAGACGGACCCATACTTAGCCAAACATGCATTAGGTTCTCCAACAGGACTATGAGGAGCAACATGTGTGACATGATTCTCATTCCTTGAGAGGAACATCAAAGCTACCATACTGAGAGAAACATAAGCAGTAAGGAGTCCCAATCGTAGCTCTATGCCTCCACACAATGTAGAAACATACTTGTAGTGTATGTAATGATCAAGACGGACCCATACTTAGCCAAACATGCATTAGGTTCTCCACGGGACTAGGAGGAGCAACATGTGTGACATGATTCACATTCCTTGAGAGGAACATCAAAGCTACCATCCTGAGAGAAACAACAGTAGTAAGGAGTCCCAATCGTAGCTCTATGCCTCCACAAAATGTAGAAACATACCTGTAGTGTATGTAATGATCAAGACGGACCCATACTTAGCCAAACATGCATTAGGTTCTCCACTGGACTATGAGGAGCAACATGTGTGACATGATTCACATTCCTTAAGAGGAACATCAAAGCTACCATTCTGTGAGAAACATAAGTAGTAAGGAGTCCCAATCGTAGCTCTATGCCTCCGCACAATGTAGAAACATACTTGTAGTGTATGTAATGATCAAGACGGACCCATACTTAGCCAAACATGCATTAGGCTCTCTAGGGGACTAGGAGGAGCAACATGTGTGACATGATTCACATTCCTTGAGAGGAACATCAAAGCTACCATTCTGAGAGAAACATAAGTAGTAAGGAGTCCCAATCGTAGCTCTATGCCTCCACACATTGTAAGAACATACTTGTAGTGTATGTATTGATCAAGACGGACCCATACTTAGCCAAACATGCATTAGGTTCTCCACGGGACTATGAGGAGCAACATGTGTGACATGATTCACATTCCTTGAGAGGAACATCAAAGCTACCATTCTGAGAGAAACATAAGTAGTAAGGAGTCCCAATCGTAGCTCTATGCCTCCACACAATGTAGAAACATACTTGTAGTGTATGTAATGATCAAGACGGACCCATACTTAGCCAAACATGCATTAGGTTCTCTAGGGGACTAGGAGGAGCAACATGTGTGACATGATTCTCATTTCTTGAGAGGAACATCAAAGCTACCATCATGAGAGAAACATTAGTAGTAAGGAGTCCCAATCGTAGCTTTATGCCTCCAGACAATGTAGAAACATACTTGTAGTGTATGTAATGATCAAGACGGACCCATACTTAGCCAAACATGCATTAGGTTCTCCACGGGACTATGAGGAGCAACATGTGTGACATGATTCTGATTCCTTGAGAGGAACATCAAAGCTACCATCCTGAGAGAAACATAAGTAGTAAGGAGTCCCAATCGTAGCTCTATGCCTCCACACATTGTAAGAACATACTTGTAGTGTATGTATTGATCAAGACGGACCCATACTTAGCCAAACATGCATTAGGTTCTCCACGGGACTATGAGGAGCAACATGTGTGACATGATTCACATTCCTTGAGAGGAACATCAAAGCTACCATTCTGAGAGAAACATAAGTAGTAAGGAGTCCCAATCGTAGCTCTATGCCTCCACACAATGTAGAAACATACTTGTAGTGTATGTAATGATCAAGACGGACCCATACTTAGCCAAACATGCATTAGGTTCTCTAGGGGACTAGGAGGAGCAACATGTGTGACATGATTCTCATTTCTTGAGAGGAACATCAAAGCTACCATCATGAGAGAAACATTAGTAGTAAGGAGTCCCAATCGTAGCTTTATGCCTCCAGACAATGTAGAAACATACTTGTAGTGTATGTAATGATCAAGACGGACCCATACTTAGCCAAACATGCATTAGGTTCTCCACGGGACTATGAGGAGCAACATGTGTGACATGATTCACATTCCTTAAGAGGAACATCAAAGCTACCATTCTGTGAGAAACATAAGTAGTAAGGAGTCCCAATCGTAGCTCTATGCCTCCGCACAATGTAGAAACATACTTGTAGTGTATGTAATGATCAAGACGGACCCATACTTAGCCAAACATGCATTAGGCTCTCTAGGGGACTAGGAGGAGCAACATGTGTGACATGATTCACATTCCTTGAGAGGAACATCAAAGCTACCATTCTGAGAGAACCATAAGTAGTAAGGAGTCCCAATCGTAGCTCTATGCCTCCACACATTGTAAGAACATACTTGTAGTGTATGTATTGATCAAGACGGACCCATACTTAGCCAAACATGCATTAGGTTCTCCACGGGACTATGAGGAGCAACATGTGTGACATGATTCACATTCCTTGAGAGGAACATCAAAGCTACCATTCTGAGAGAAACATAAGTAGTAAGGAGTCCCAATCGTAGCTCTATGCCTCCACACAATGTAGAAACATACTTGTAGTGTATGTAATGATCAAGACGGACCCATACTTAGCCAAACATGCATTAGGTTCTCTAGGGGACTAGGAGGAGCAACATGTGTGACATGATTCTCATTTCTTGAGAGGAACATCAAAGCTACCATCATGAGAGAAACATTAGTAGTAAGGAGTCCCAATCGTAGCTTTATGCCTCCAGACAATGTAGAAACATACTTGTAGTGTATGTAATGATCAAGACGGACCCATACTTAGCCAAACATGCATTAGGTTCTCCACGGGACTATGAGGAGCAACATGTGTGACATGATTCTGATTCCTTGAGAGGAACATCAAAGCTACCATCCTGAGAGAAACATAAGTAGTAAGGAGTCCCAATCGTAGCTCTATGCCTCCACACAATGGAGAAACATACTTGTAGTGTATGTAATGATCAAGACGGACCCATACTTAGCCAAACATGCATTAGGTTCTCCACGGGACTATGAGGAGCAACATGTGTGACATGATTCTCATTCCTTGAGAGGAACATCAAAGCTACCATCCTGAGAGAAACATAAGTAGTAAGGAGTCCGAATCTTAACTCTATGCCTCCACACAATGTAGAAACATACTTGTAGTGTATGTAATGATCAAGACGGACCCATACTTAGCCAAACATGTATTAGGTTCTCCACGGGACTATGAGGAGCAACATGTGTGACATGATTCTCATTCCTTGAGAGGAACATCAAAGCTACCATCCTGAGAGAAACATAAGTAGTAAGGAGTCCCAATCGTAGCTCTATGCCTCCACACAAGGTAGAAACATACTTGTAGTGTATGTAATGATCAAGACGGACCCATACTTAGCCAAACATGCATTAGGCTCTCTAGGGGACTAGGAGGAGCAACATGTGTGACATGATTCACATTCCTTGAGAGGAACATCAAAGCTACCATTCTGAGAGAAACATAAGTAGTAAGGAGTCCCAATCGTAGCTCTATGCCTCCACACATTGTAAGAACATACTTGTAGTGTATGTATTGATCAAGACGGACCCATACTTAGCCAAACATGCATTAGGTTCTCCACGGGACTAGGAGGAGCAACATGTGTGACATGATTCACATTCCTTGAGAGGAACATCAAAGCTACCATCCTGAGAGAAACAACAGTAGTAAGGAGTCCCAATCGTAGCTCTATGCCTCCACAAAATGTAGAAACATACCTGTAGTGTATGTAATGATCAAGACGGACCCATACTTAGCCAAACATGCATTAGGTTCTCCACTGGACTATGAGGAGCAACATGTGTGACATGATTCACATTCCTTAAGAGGAACATCAAAGCTACCATTCTGTGAGAAACATAAGTAGTAAGGAGTCCCAATCGTAGCTCTATGCCTCCGCACAATGTAGAAACATACTTGTAGTGTATGTAATGATCAAGACGGACCCATACTTAGCCAAACATGCATTAGGCTCTCTAGGGGACTAGGAGGAGCAACATGTGTGACATGATTCACATTCCTTGAGAGGAACATCAAAGCTACCATTCTGAGAGAAACATAAGTAGTAAGGAGTCCCAATCGTAGCTCTATGCCTCCACACATTGTAAGAACATACTTGTAGTGTATGTATTGATCAAGACGGACCCATACTTAGCCAAACATGCATTAGGTTCTCCACGGGACTATGAGGAGCAACATGTGTGACATGATTCACATTCCTTGAGAGGAACATCAAAGCTACCATTCTGAGAGAAACATAAGTAGTAAGGAGTCCCAATCGTAGCTCTATGCCTCCACACAATGTAGAAACATACTTGTAGTGTATGTAATGATCAAGACGGACCCATACTTAGCCAAACATGCATTAGGTTCTCTAGGGGACTAGGAGGAGCAACATGTGTGACATGATTCTCATTTCTTGAGAGGAACATCAAAGCTACCATCATGAGAGAAACATTAGTAGTAAGGAGTCCCAATCGTAGCTTTATGCCTCCAGACAATGTAGAAACATACTTGTAGTGTATGTAATGATCAAGACGGACCCATACTTAGCCAAACATGCATTAGGTTCTCCACGGGACTATGAGGAGCAACATGTGTGACATGATTCTGATTCCTTGAGAGGAACATCAAAGCTACCATCCTGAGAGAAACATAAGTAGTAAGGAGTCCCAATCGTAGCTCTATGCCTCCACACATTGTAAGAACATACTTGTAGTGTATGTATTGATCAAGACGGACCCATACTTAGCCAAACATGCATTAGGTTCTCCACGGGACTATGAGGAGCAACATGTGTGACATGATTCACATTCCTTGAGAGGAACATCAAAGCTACCATTCTGAGAGAAACATAAGTAGTAAGGAGTCCCAATCGTAGCTCTATGCCTCCACACAATGTAGAAACATACTTGTAGTGTATGTAATGATCAAGACGGACCCATACTTAGCCAAACATGCATTAGGTTCTCTAGGGGACTAGGAGGAGCAACATGTGTGACATGATTCTCATTTCTTGAGAGGAACATCAAAGCTACCATCATGAGAGAAACATTAGTAGTAAGGAGTCCCAATCGTAGCTTTATGCCTCCAGACAATGTAGAAACATACTTGTAGTGTATGTAATGATCAAGACGGACCCATACTTAGCCAAACATGCATTAGGTTCTCCACGGGACTATGAGGAGCAACATGTGTGACATGATTCACATTCCTTAAGAGGAACATCAAAGCTACCATTCTGTGAGAAACATAAGTAGTAAGGAGTCCCAATCGTAGCTCTATGCCTCCGCACAATGTAGAAACATACTTGTAGTGTATGTAATGATCAAGACGGACCCATACTTAGCCAAACATGCATTAGGCTCTCTAGGGGACTAGGAGGAGCAACATGTGTGACATGATTCACATTCCTTGAGAGGAACATCAAAGCTACCATTCTGAGAGAAACATAAGTAGTAAGGAGTCCCAATCGTAGCTCTATGCCTCCACACATTGTAAGAACATACTTGTAGTGTATGTATTGATCAAGACGGACCCATACTTAGCCAAACATGCATTAGGTTCTCCACGGGACTATGAGGAGCAACATGTGTGACATGATTCACATTCCTTGAGAGGAACATCAAAGCTACCATTCTGAGAGAAACATAAGTAGTAAGGAGTCCCAATCGTAGCTCTATGCCTCCACACAATGTAGAAACATACTTGTAGTGTATGTAATGATCAAGACGGACCCATACTTAGCCAAACATGCATTAGGTTCTCTAGGGGACTAGGAGGAGCAACATGTGTGACATGATTCTCATTTCTTGAGAGGAACATCAAAGCTACCATCATGAGAGAAACATTAGTAGTAAGGAGTCCCAATCGTAGCTTTATGCCTCCAGACAATGTAGAAACATACTTGTAGTGTATGTAATGATCAAGACGGACCCATACTTAGCCAAACATGCATTAGGTTCTCCACGGGACTATGAGGAGCAACATGTGTGACATGATTCTGATTCCTTGAGAGGAACATCAAAGCTACCATCCTGAGAGAAACATAAGTAGTAAGGAGTCCCAATCGTAGCTCTATGCCTCCACACAATGGAGAAACATACTTGTAGTGTATGTAATGATCAAGACGGACCCATACTTAGCCAAACATGCATTAGGTTCTCCACGGGACTATGAGGAGCAACATGTGTGACATGATTCTCATTCCTTGAGAGGAACATCAAAGCTACCATCCTGAGAGAAACATAAGTAGTAAGGAGTCCGAATCTTAACTCTATGCCTCCACACAATGTAGAAACATACTTGTAGTGTATGTAATGATCAAGACGGACCCATACTTAGCCAAACATGTATTAGGTTCTCCACGGGACTATGAGGAGCAACATGTGTGACATGATTCTCATTCCTTGAGAGGAACATCAAAGCTACCATCCTGAGAGAAACATAAGTAGTAAGGAGTCCCAATCGTAGCTCTATGCCTCCACACAAGGTAGAAACATACTTGTAGTGTATGTAATGATCAAGACGGACCCATACTTAGCCAAACATGCATTAGGTTCTCCACGGGACTATGAGGAGCAACATGTGTGACATGATTCTGATTCCTTGAGAGGAACATCAAAGCTACCATCCTGAGAGAAACATAAGTAGTAAGGAGTCCCAATCGTAGCTCTATGCCTCCACACATTGTAAGAACATACTTGTAGTGTATGTATTGATCAAGACGGACCCATACTTAGCCAAACATGCATTAGGTTCTCCACGGGACTATGAGGAGCAACATGTGTGACATGATTCACATTCCTTGAGAGGAACATCAAAGCTACCATTCTGAGAGAAACATAAGTAGTAAGGAGTCCCAATCGTAGCTTTATGCGTCCACACAATGTAGAAACATACTTGTAGTGTATGTAATGATCAAGACGGACCCATACTTAGCCAAACATGCATTAGGTTCTCCACGGGACTATGAGGAGCAACATGTGTGACATGATTCTGATTCCTTGAGAGGAACATCAAAGCTACCATCCTGAGAGAAACATAAGTAGTAAGGAGTCCCAATCGTAGCTCTATGCCTCCACACAATGGAGAAACATACTTGTAGTGTATGTAATGATCAAGACGGACCCATACTTAGCCAAACATGCATTAGGTTCTCCACGGGACTATGAGGAGCAACATGTGTGACATGATTCTCATTCCTTGAGAGGAACATCAAAGCTACCATCCTGAGAGAAACATAAGTAGTAAGGAGTCCCAATCGTAGCTCTATGCCTCCACACAATGTAGCAACATACTTGTAGTGTATGTAATGATCAAGACGGACCCATACTTAGCAAAACATGCATTAGGTTCTCCACGGGTCTATGAGGAGCAACATGTGTGACATGATTCTCATTCCTTGAGAGGAACATCAAAGCTACCATCCTGAGAGAAACATAAGTAGTAAGGAGTCCCAATCGTAGCTCTATGCCTCCACACAATGTAGAAACATACTTGTAGTGTATGTAATGATCAAGACGGACCCATACTTAGCCAAACATGCATTAGGTTCCCCAACAGGACTATGAGGAGCAACATGTGTGACATTATTCACATTCCTTGAGAGGAACATCAAAGCTACCATTCTGAGAGAAACATAAGTAGTAAGGAGTCCCAATCGTAGCTCTATGCCTCCACACAATGTAGAAACATACTTGTAGTGTATGTAATGATCAAGACGGACCCATACTAAGCCAAACATGCATTAGGCTCTCTAGGGGACTATGATGAGCAACATATGTGACATGATTCTCATTCCTTGAGAGGAACATTAAAGCTACCATCCTGAGAGAAACATAACTAGTAAGGAGTCCCAATCGTAGCTCTATGCCTCCACACATTGTAAGAACATACTTGTAGTGTATGTATTGATCAAGACGGACCCATACTTAGCCAAACATGCATTAGGTTCTCCACGGGACTATGAGGAGCAACATGTGTGACATGATTCACATTCCTTGAGAGGAACATCAAAGCTACCATTCTGAGAGAAACATAAGTAGTAAGGAGTCCCAATCGTAGCTCTATGCCTCCACACAATGTAGAAACATACTTGTAGTGTATGTAATGATCAAGACGGACCCATACTTAGCCAAACATGCATTAGGTTCTCTTGGGGACTAGGAGGAGCAACATGTGTGACATGATTCTCATTTCTTGAGAGGAACATCAAAGCTACCATCATGAGAGAAACATTAGTAGTAAGGAGTCCCAATCGTAGCTTTATGCCTCCAGACAATGTAGAAACATACTTGTAGTGTATGTAATGATCAAGACGGACCCATACTTAGCCAAACATGCATTAGGTTCTCCACGGGACTATGAGGAGCAACATGTGTGACATGATTCTCATTCCTTGAGAGGAACATCAAAGCTACCATCCTGAGAGAAACATAAGTAGTAAGGAGTCCCAATCGTAGCTCTATGCCTCCACACAATGTAGCAACATACTTGTAGTGTATGTAATGATCAAGACGGACCCATACTTAGCAAAACATGCATTAGGTTCTCCACGGGTCTATGAGGAGCAACATGTGTGACATGATTCTCATTCCTTGAGAGGAACATCAAAGCTACCATCCTGAGAGAAACATAAGTAGTAAGGAGTCCCAATCGTAGCTCTATGCCTCCACACAATGTAGAAACATACTTGTAGTGTATGTAATGATCAAGACGGACCCATACTTAGCCAAACATGCATTAGGTTCTCCAACAGGACTATGAGGAGCAACATGTGTGACATGATTCTCATTCCTTGAGAGGAACATCAAAGCTACCATACTGAGAGAAACATAAGCAGTAAGGAGTCCCAATCGTAGCTCTATGCCTCCACACAATGTAGAAACATACTTGTAGTGTATGTAATGATCAAGACGGACCCATACTTAGCCAAACATGCATTAGGTTCTCCACGGGACTAGGAGGAGCAACATGTGTGACATGATTCACATTCCTTGAGAGGAACATCAAAGCTACCATCCTGAGAGAAACAACAGTAGTAAGGAGTCCCAATCGTAGCTCTATGCCTCCACAAAATGTAGAAACATACCTGTAGTGTATGTAATGATCAAGACGGACCCATACTTAGCCAAACATGCATTAGGTTCTCCACTGGACTATGAGGAGCAACATGTGTGACATGATTCACATTCCTTAAGAGGAACATCAAAGCTACCATTCTGTGAGAAACATAAGTAGTAAGGAGTCCCAATCGTAGCTCTATGCCTCCGCACAATGTAGAAACATACTTGTAGTGTATGTAATGATCAAGACGGACCCATACTTAGCCAAACATGCATTAGGCTCTCTAGGGGACTAGGAGGAGCAACATGTGTGACATGATTCACATTCCTTGAGAGGAACATCAAAGCTACCATTCTGAGAGAAACATAAGTAGTAAGGAGTCCCAATCGTAGCTCTATGCCTCCACACATTGTAAGAACATACTTGTAGTGTATGTATTGATCAAGACGGACCCATACTTAGCCAAACATGCATTAGGTTCTCCACGGGACTATGAGGAGCAACATGTGTGACATGATTCACATTCCTTGAGAGGAACATCAAAGCTACCATTCTGAGAGAAACATAAGTAGTAAGGAGTCCCAATCGTAGCTCTATGCCTCCACACAATGTAGAAACATACTTGTAGTGTATGTAATGATCAAGACGGACCCATACTTAGCCAAACATGCATTAGGTTCTCTAGGGGACTAGGAGGAGCAACATGTGTGACATGATTCTCATTTCTTGAGAGGAACATCAAAGCTACCATCATGAGAGAAACATTAGTAGTAAGGAGTCCCAATCGTAGCTTTATGCCTCCAGACAATGTAGAAACATACTTGTAGTGTATGTAATGATCAAGACGGACCCATACTTAGCCAAACATGCATTAGGTTCTCCACGGGACTATGAGGAGCAACATGTGTGACATGATTCTGATTCCTTGAGAGGAACATCAAAGCTACCATCCTGAGAGAAACATAAGTAGTAAGGAGTCCCAATCGTAGCTCTATGCCTCCACACATTGTAAGAACATACTTGTAGTGTATGTATTGATCAAGACGGACCCATACTTAGCCAAACATGCATTAGGTTCTCCACGGGACTATGAGGAGCAACATGTGTGACATGATTCACATTCCTTGAGAGGAACATCAAAGCTACCATTCTGAGAGAAACATAAGTAGTAAGGAGTCCCAATCGTAGCTCTATGCCTCCACACAATGTAGAAACATACTTGTAGTGTATGTAATGATCAAGACGGACCCATACTTAGCCAAACATGCATTAGGTTCTCTAGGGGACTAGGAGGAGCAACATGTGTGACATGATTCTCATTTCTTGAGAGGAACATCAAAGCTACCATCATGAGAGAAACATTAGTAGTAAGGAGTCCCAATCGTAGCTTTATGCCTCCAGACAATGTAGAAACATACTTGTAGTGTATTTAATGATCAAGACGGACCCATACTTAGCCAAACATGCATTAGGTTCTCCACGGGACTATGAGGAGCAACATGTGTGACATGATTCTGATTCCTTGAGAGGAACATCAAAGCTACCATCCTGAGAGAAACATAAGTAGTAAGGAGTCCCAATCGTAGCTCTATGCCTCCACACAATGGAGAAACATACTTGTAGTGTATGTAATGATCAAGACGGACCCATACTTAGCCAAACATGCATTAGGTTCTCCACGGGACTATGAGGAGCAACATGTGTGACATGATTCTCATTCCTTGAGAGGAACATCAAAGCTACCATCCTGAGAGAAACATAAGTAGTAAGGAGTCCGAATCTTAACTCTATGCCTCCACACAATGTAGAAACATACTTGTAGTGTATGTAATGATCAAGACGGACCCATACTTAGCCAAACATGTATTAGGTTCTCCACGGGACTATGAGGAGCAACATGTGTGACATGATTCTCATTCCTTGAGAGGAACATCAAAGCTACCATCCTGAGAGAAACATAAGTAGTAAGGAGTCCCAATCGTAGCTCTATGCCTCCACACAAGGTAGAAACATAATTGTAGTGTATGTAATGATCAAGACGGACCCATACTTAGCCAAACATGCATTAGGTTCTCCACGGGACTATGAGGAGCAACATGTGTGACATGATTCACATTCCTTGAGAGGAACATCAAAGCTACCATTCTGAGAGAAACATAAGTAGTAAGGAGTCCCAATCGTAGCTCTATGCCTCCACACAATGTAGAAACATACTTGTAGTGTATGTAATGATCAAGACGGACCCATACTTAGCCAAACATGCATTAGGTTCTCTAGGGGACTAGGAGGAGCAACATGTGTGACATGATTCTCATTTCTTGAGAGGAACATCAAAGCTACCATCATGAGAGAAACATTAGTAGTAAGGAGTCCCAATCGTAGCTTTATGCCTCCAGACAATGTAGAAACATACTTGTAGTGTATGTAATGATCAAGACGGACCCATACTTAGCCAAACATGCATTAGGTTCTCCACGGGACTATGAGGAGCAACATGTGTGACATGATTCTGATTCCTTGAGAGGAACATCAAAGCTACCATCCTGAGAGAAACATAAGTAGTAAGGAGTCCCAATCGTAGCTCTATGCCTCCACACAATGGAGAAACATACTTGTAGTGTATGTAATGATCAAGACGGACCCATACTTAGCCAAACATACATTAGGTTCTCCACGGGACTATGAGGAGCAACATGTGTGACATGATTCTCATTCCTTGAGAGGAACATCAAAGCTACCATCCTGAGAGAAACATAAGTAGTAAGGAGTCCCAATCGTAGCTCTATGCCTCCACACAATGTAGCAACATACTTGTAGTGTATGTAATGATCAAGACGGACCCATACTTAGCAAAACATGCATTAGGTTCTCCACGGGTCTATGAGGAGCAACATGTGTGACATGATTCTCATTCCTTGAGAGGAACATCAAAGCTACCATCCTGAGAGAAACATAAGTAGTAAGGAGTCCCAATCGTAGCTCTATGCCTCCACACAATGTAGAAACATACTTGTAGTGTATGTAATGATCAAGACGGACCCATACTTAGCCAAACATGCATTAGGTTCTCCAACAGGACTATGAGGAGCAACATGTGTGACATTATTCACATTCCTTGAGAGGAACATCAAAGCTACCATTCTGAGAGAAACATAAGTAGTAAGGAGTCCCAATCGTAGCTCTATGCCTCCACACAATGTAGAAACATACTTGTAGTGTATGTAATGATCAAGACGGACCCATACTAAGCCAAACATGCATTAGGCTCTCTAGGGGACTATGATGAGCAACATATGTGACATGATTCTCATTCCTTGAGAGGAACATTAAAGCTACCATCCTGAGAGAAACATAACTAGTAAGGAGTCCCAATCGTAGCTCTATGCCTCCACACATTGTAAGAACATACTTGTAGTGTATGTATTGATCAAGACGGACCCATACTTAGCCAAACATGCATTAGGTTCTCCACGGGACTATGAGGAGCAACATGTGTGACATGATTCACATTCCTTGAGAGGAACATCAAAGCTACCATTCTGAGAGAAACATAAGTAGTAAGGAGTCCCAATCGTAGCTCTATGCCTCCACACAATGTAGAAACATACTTGTAGTGTATGTAATGATCAAGACGGACCCATACTTAGCCAAACATGCATTAGGTTCTCTAGGGGACTAGGAGGAGCAACATGTGTGACATGATTCTCATTTCTTGAGAGGAACATCAAAGCTACCATCATGAGAGAAACATTAGTAGTAAGGAGTCCCAATCGTAGCTTTATGCCTCCAGACAATGTAGAAACATACTTGTAGTGTATGTAATGATCAAGACGGACCCATACTTAGCCAAACATGCATTAGGTTCTCCACGGGACTATGAGGAGCAACATGTGTGACATGATTCTGATTCCTTGAGAGGAACATCAAAGCTACCATCCTGAGAGAAACATAAGTAGTAAGGAGTCCCAATCGTAGCTCTATGCCTCCACACAATGGAGAAACATACTTGTAGTGTATGTAATGATCAAGACGGACCCATACTTAGCCAAACATGCATTAGGTTCTCCACGGGACTATGAGGAGCAACATGTGTGACATGATTCTCATTCCTTGAGAGGAACATCAAAGCTACCATCCTGAGAGAAACATAAGTAGTAAGGAGTCCCAATCGTAGCTATATGCCTCCACACATTGTAAGAACATACTTGTAGTGTATGTATTGATCAAGACGGACCCATACTTAGCCAAACATGCATTAGGTTCTCCACGGGACTATGATGAGCAACATGTGTGACATGATTCTCATTCCTTGAGAGGAACATCAAAGCTACCATCCTGAGAGAAACATAAGTAGTAAGGAGTCCCAATCGTAGCCCTATGCCTCCACACAATGTAGAAACATACTTGTAGTGTATGAAATGATCAAGACGGACCCATACTTAGCAAAACATGCATTAGGTTCTCCACGGGACTATGAGGAGCAACATGTGTGACATGATTCTCATTCCTTGAGAGGAACATCAAAGCTACCATCCTGAGAGAAACATAAGCAGTAATGAGTCCCAATCGTAGCTCTATGCCTCCACACAATGTAGAAACATACTTGTAGTGTATGTAATGATCAAGACGGACCCATACTTAGCCAAACATGCATTAGGTTCTCCACAGGACTATGAGGAGCAACATGTGTGACATGATTCACATTCCTTGAGAGGAACATCAAAGCTACCATTCTGAGAGAAACATAAGTAGTAAGGAGTCCCAATCGTAGCTCTATGCCTCCACACAATGTAGAAACATACTTGTAGTGTATGTAATGATCAAGACGGACCCATACTTAGCCAAACATGCATTAGGTTCTCCACGGGACTATGAGGAGCAACATGTGTGACATGATTCTGATTCCTTGAGAGGAACATCAAAGCTACCATCCTGAGAGAAACATAAGTAGTAAGGAGTCCCAATTGTAGCTCTATGCCTCCACACAATGGAGAAACATACTTGTAGTGTATGTAATGATCAAGACGGACCCATACTTAGCCAAACATGCATTAGGTTCTCCACGGGACTATGAGGAGCAACATGTGTGACATGATTCTCATTCCTTGAGAGGAACATCAAAGCTACCATCCTGAGAGAAACATAAGTAGTAAGGAGTCCCAATCGTAGCTCTATGCCTCCACACAATGTAGCAACATACTTGTAGTGTATGTAATGATCAAGACGGACCCATACTTAGCAAAACATGCATTAGGTTCTCCACGGGTCTATGAGGAGCAACATGTGTGACATGATTCTCATTCCTTGAGAGGAACATCAAAGCTACCATCCTGAGAGAAACATAAGTAGTAAGGAGTCCCAATCGTAGCTCTATGCCTCCACACAATGTAGAAACATACTTGTAGTGTATGTAATGATCAAGACGGACCCATACTTAGCCAAACATGCATTAGGTTCTCCAACAGGACTATGAGGAGCAACATGTGTGACATTATTCACATTCCTTGAGAGGAACATCAAAGCTACCATTCTGAGAGAAACATAAGTAGTAAGGAGTCCCAATCGTAGCTCTATGCCTCCACACAATGTAGAAACATACTTGTAGTGTATGTAATGATCAAGACGGACCCATACTTAGCCAAACATGCATTAGATTATCCACGGGACTATGAGGAGCAAAATGTGTGACATGATTCTCATTCCTTGAGAGGAACATCAAAGCTACCATCGTGAGAGAAACATAAGTAGTAAGGAGTCCCAATCGTAGCTCTATGCCTCCACAAAATGTAGAAACATACCTGTAGTGTATGTAATGATCAAGACGGACCCATACTTAGCCAAACATGCATTAGGTTCTCCACAGGACTATGAGGAGAAACATGTGTGACATGATTCACATTCCTTAAGAGGAACATCAAAGCTACCATTCTGTGAGAAACATAAGTAGTAAGGAGTCCCAATCGTAGCTCTATGCCTCCACACAATGTAGAAACATACTTGTAGTGTATGTAATGATCAAGACGGACCCATACTAAGCCAAACATGCATTAGGCTCTCTAGGGGACTATGATGAGCAACATATGTGACATGATTCTCATTCCTTGAGAGGAACATCAAAGCTACCATCCTGAGAGAAACATAACTAGTAAGGAGTCCCAATCGTAGCTCTATGCCTCCACACATTGTAAGAACATACTTGTAGTGTATGTATTGATCAAGACGGACCCATACTTAGCCAAACATGCATTAGGTTCTCCACGGGACTATGAGGAGCAACATGTGTGACATGATTCACATTCCTTGAGAGGAACATCAAAGCTACCATTCTGAGAGAAACATAAGTAGTAAGGAGTCCCAATCGTAGCTCTATGCCTCCACACAATGTAGAAACATACTTGTAGTGTATGTAATGATCAAGACGGACCCATACTTAGCCAAACATGCATTAGGCTCTCTAGGGGACTATGATGAGCAACATATGTGACATGATTCTCATTCCTTGAGAGGAACATTAAAGCTACCATCCTGAGAGAAACATAACTAGTAAGGAGTCCCAATCGTAGCTCTATGCCTCCACACATTGTAAGAACATACTTGTAGTGTATGTATTGATCAAGACGGACCCATACTTAGCCAAACATGCATTAGGTTCTCCACGGGACTATGAGGAGCAACATGTGTGACATGATTCACATTCCTTGAGAGGAACATCAAAGCTACCATTCTGAGAGAAACATAAGTAGTAAGGAGTCCCAATCGTAGCTCTATGCCTCCACACAATGTAGAAACATACTTGTAGTGTATGTAATGATCAAGACGGACCCATACTTAGCCAAACATGCATTAGGTTCTCTAGGGGACTAGGAGGAGCAACATGTGTGACATGATTCTCATTTCTTGAGAGGAACATCAAAGCTACCATCATGAGAGAAACATTAGTAGTAAGGAGTCCCAATCGTAGCTTTATGCCTCCAGACAATGTAGAAACATACTTGTAGTGTATGTAATGATCAAGACGGACCCATACTTAGCCAAACATGCATTAGGTTCTCCACGGGACTATGAGGAGCAACATGTGTGACATGATTCTGATTCCTTGAGAGGAACATCAAAGCTACCATCCTGAGAGAAACATAAGTAGTAAGGAGTCCCAATCGTAGCTCTATGCCTCCACACAATGGAGAAACATACTTGTAGTGTATGTAATGATCAAGACGGACCCATACTTAGCCAAACATGCATTAGGTTCTCCACGGGACTATGAGGAGCAACATGTGTGACATGATTCTCATTCCTTGAGAGGAACAT